>JAOTRS010000012.1:17957673-17975783 GCA_028565755.1 Dinotopterus cunningtoni | reverse complement strand
ATGATTTATCAACTAAAATAAACAGCCACGTGTAAATTAAATGTGTTAATTGCACTATTAAAACAATGACAAGAGGTCTTGTTGACCTGATTATAATTTATATGTATAACATCTATGTATTATATTATATTATATTATATTATATTATATTATATTATATTATATTATACAGTAATAAGAGCTGTTAGATTAATTTAGTATAACAGTTTATAGTAGTAAAGTGTAGTATATAGTATAGTGATTTATTTCCTAAATCGAAAGCTGTGCGCGAGAATCGGAACTGAATCATCCTGGTGAATCGATTCTTTCGACTCGGAGTCGATTCTTCCCGAAATTGATTCTTTTTTTGGGATCGACTGCGAGTCCTAATGATCAGCGCGCGCGCGGAGAGTGCTCCAGGATAGCAGCAGTGTGTGCGCGTGTGTGAATCCTTTATTTCTCTTTAACTCTATGGAGAAGTGAAGAGCTACTGTATACCAGAGGTGTTAGTTTTGTTTTCCCTCCTGTTTAGAAGGCTGGTGTGAGTGTGCGTAGCCATGGAGACCCTGGAGACCGGAGACCGTGACGCTTTAACTTAAGATCCTGTGTACAGGCTTTCTCATCATTATTCTTTTTTGTTGTTGTTAATTAATTTGTCAATTTATATATATATTTTTTTGCTGCTTTACCAGTCTTGTCAGAACGTCCTTTCTTTGAGCTTCCTTTCATGGTAACATGATACAGAAGGTAGTGTTTCACCTGCTCCTGGTCCAAGCAGGAGGACTCCATTAGTTACAAACCAGCTGAAATTGTTCAGTTCAGGACACCCGAGATGGCCAACCTCATGGACTCGACTCAGGTAAGTTGAATAGCAACATTTCAGTTTCGGCACTGTCGCCTCGCACCTGCAGGGTTGGAGTTCGATTCCCGTACCTTGTGTCTGTGTGCATGGAGTTTGTATGTTCTCCCTGTGCTTGGTGGGTTTCCTCTGGGTACTCCGGGTTCCTCCCACAGTCCAAAAACATGCTCATTAAGGTTCCCAAACTCCCCATATTTTGTGAATGAGCATGTGAATGTAATGGATTGGCACCTAATCTACGGTGTACCCCGCCTCGTGCCATAAGTCCTGGGATAGGCTCCAGGCTTTGCGACCCTGGTCAGGATAAAGCGGTGTAGACAATGATTGAGTGCTTGCGTGAAATGCTGTGGGTGGCTTAGTGGTTAGCACTGTCACCTTGCACCTCCGGGTTCGATTCCCACCTCTGTGTGTATGGAGTTTACATGTTCTCCCCATGCCTGTAGTGTGTGCCCTGGGATAAGTGTCCCCCAAAAAAGTGAAACCTGAATGGACAGATCAATGTTTATTCTTTCTGCACGAAGTTTAAAACCAGTTTGTCTCATGTGTTCTAAATCTGTGGCGTTAATAAATAACAGTAATGTAAAGCGCCACTATGAGACAAAACACAGGCCGTTAGAGCGAACATATCCGCAGCAGTCCAAGGAGAGGCCATGTAAAATACCTGAACTGAGAGCCCAGTATGACAGAGTCCTTTCACATTCATTTACAGCCCAGCAGCATGCAAATGAAGATTCACTAAAGATTGGTTAAAGATTGTTGTTTTTATTACATACAAATACAAGTAAATATAAAAGGTTATCAAAGTGTCCACATGTTTACTGTGGTTCCTGAAAACTGTCAATAAATATTATTGAAATGCTATGAACATTTTAAATTTCTTATGTTTTATAGACTTATAAAGACTGCATATATAGGGATCTGAATCCTAACACAAACATGAAATTCAGACCTCGGCTTAAAGAAAATTTTATTGACTGGACCTTATTAAATTTTAATTCAGTAACCCTGGTATAGAAGATGAGTGAGGGAGTGAGTGAGTAAGACTTAAGACTAAAGGAATAAAGGTACCGAACTGTACCTTGTTGCTGGGTGGTGCCATACCGAGAGCCTCCTAGGTTACAGACACCCAGGGACAACATGATGCACTGGCAATGGCACTCCTGCAGTCACAAGTTTCTTTATTTCTGGACCTGTCCTTCGTCCTTTTCTCAACACCATCATGCTTTATTTAAAGCAAAGTATAGTACAGTATATCTGAGACCATGGTTTGTTTCCCAGCCAAAGCTACTGGATGCAGTGCCAGTCCTAAGCCTGGATAAAATTATAGGGTTGCCAAGATAAAACAGGCAGGCTTGTAAGCAGATCTGGTGGTCCGCTGTGGAGACCTCTTGATGGAGCAACTGAAAGTACATTATATGAGTACAGCTTTATTTTGCGTAAACTTTGACTCTTTGTCATGTTTGGTATTGTTACGGTTGTGTGCAAAATGCAAATAAGGGTGGCCTGTCAGGTGGACAAGAACCTGGACCTGAACAGCAGGTTCATGAGTGTTCAGGTGTTCAGTCATTCGTCTCAGCAACATACCTACATCTAACACCACTTGTCCTGTGTCCCGAATTAGACTTATGTGTTATTCTAGATTACTTTGAAAAACAGTTATAAAGCATTTTTATTACTTTATCATTAATCAAGCTCAGATCATGCAGTGTGTTTGTCCTACAAGTGCCATTTGCTATAAAGCCGTAAAATATTAGTATGGGAGCATTCATAGTGGAATAATAATTGCATTTGATATAAATTATAGTTGTTGCTATTTTCAGAGCTACTGTTCTAGAAAAGTATTCAAAATCAGCTGACCAATCAGAATAGAGACTTTGTTTAAGACGCTTGTCTGCTCCTTGAGAGTGACTGGCAGAGGTTTATAAGTCAATCTTCAAGAGCAGATGATGTACAGATTTGTGTTTTTTCCCCTGGTCATGGTTCATCGGAGGCATTAAACCTGCTGCGTAAAATCGATTTACCTTCATCTGATCCGAGGAGGAGAAAAGTGAAGTGAAATGTTGTGACAGTTATCGCTGGCTGTTCATCCAGTTACTATGGGAAAGGTGAAGGTGGAATCCAAGGACAGTGTAATTATAATGTGACTATGTCTGGATGGCTTGAGTGTTTTTATGGCGGCTAATGAAGTGAGAAAAAATATGATGTTGTACTAATGACATCCAAACAAATTAGTGCTCTGACAGATAGTTTGTAAAGTTCCAGCATTTGTAATCTAAAGCTTATGCAATGTCACAACATTTATTTCCATCCAGAGTTGCATTAATTTCTCTCCAAGATCTTGTATTAATCATAGGAGAGTGAGACCATTGTGTAAAGCCTTCTCCAGCACATCGTCAAAATTCACAGTGGGGTCTGGACTCTGTGGTGGCTAATCCATGTGTGAAAATGATGTCTCATGCTCCCTGAAATAGAAAAAAATCTATTGATGGGAAAACCTGGTCATTCAGTTCATCAGTTGACCTCATTTTTTCTGGGCACATAAGCATGCTGAGCCTAGACCTGACAAACAGAAGCAACCCTAGACCTAGACCTGACAAACTGCATCCACAGCAGTTGTACACAGCTTTGTACAGTACAGTAGACACTAGGCCACTAGGCATAATGGATGCATCGCTTCATCCGCCTCGCATCTTACCTCTGGAACTTGGTAATTCTGGACTCCTCAGACCACATGACCTTTTTCCATTTCTCCACAGTCCATTGTTTATGCTCCCTAGCAAATTGAACCCCTTTTTTCTGATTAGCCTCAAGTGTTTTTTATTCCTCCCTTGAATTATCTTCGTATTGTGCATTTGGAAGTGCTTTTACTTTGACTATTAAACACAGCTGTGAGTTCTACTGTTGTTTTTTCATGATTTGATTTTACTAAGCTCATTCAGGATGTTGTTCTGACCACATTTCCTCCTCAAAGATGATGGTTTCACAGAGTAGACGTACTAGTGGGCATAGGTAGATCTATACATACTACAGACCTAATGGGGGCATCTTCAGGATCCAGTGAAGCTTTAAAAATTTGAGCACCCCAGACTTCTTTTGGACTAAGTCATGATACAAAAGTAGTTTTCAGGCCATCTTCACAGAGTAATCAGTAATATCTTAATTTCCTGAAGATGACCAAAAGATCTGTTATAAAGTTATAAGGTCGAGTTTTGAAGACCTTCTACGGTCTTGAAGCCCACTGGGTTAGTTTCCTCTAAACAGCCTTCATCTTGAGATAAATTAAGGCACCTAGTCTCAAGCAGTGTTGGGGGACGTTACCTTTTAAAGTAACTAATTACATTACAAAATTACTGTCTTTAAGAAGGGGGCTTGTAGGACGGCTTTCACACACACACACACACTAAGGAATTGGGAATGACTGCTGTCTGGCGGATTACATAAATTGTCTAAATATCGGATTACATTTTTGAAATAGCTGAGTACTTAAATGGCAGACCTAACGCGTTAGATTACTCGTTACATCAAAAAAGTAATCCAAGTAGTCTAACGCGTTACAAAGTTACACCCAACACTGGTCTTAAGCTAAGAACAGTGCCACAGTCAAAGTCATGAGTTATTTGCAACCCTATTTGTAACATTTCGGCTTTGAAAAGATTTCTGACAGCACATCTACCCATGTCTGTCTTTAAAAATTAATCACGAGCGAGAGTAATCAACAATTTCAAAGCATCAGGTTTGTTATTAATTTATATAATCAAGGACAGGGATTAGTGGAGTGATGAGTAGACCTGCTGTTCCTCAAACACAGCACAGTTACGCTGATTAATCTCTCCTGGTCTGTTGTTTAATCCGAGTTCAAATCAAGGTCAAATCCACGGGATGCTCATCTGCTTCATTATGTGCTTTTAAATCTAAAATACTGATTTCCTAAGAGTTTTATTTCCAGGGGTTTTTTGTGTGCGTGTTGTCTTTTGCCTGTCTTTTTGCTTTTTGCAGTTTTGCTTATTGATCTCTGTTGGTCTGAATTCTTAATATATTTCGACTTTCATCGATGCACAGTGTCTTCCCAGTCTGTATGTTTTAACCCTTTTCCTCCAATATCATGATGCCTCACATTCTTCAGGAAGAATTAAAGGATAACAAGAAAACATGGACTCGACTGTGTTTTGGTTGCTAATGTATTGCAATTAGTAGCATCATAGTTTCGTAGCCCAGGGTCTTTGGCTCTGTGCTACAGTAGCTTTAGTTCCAGCAAAAGAGTTTAAGCTGAAATCTAGGGGAGGATGCAACAACCAGTGGGGGTGCAACATTGTCTACCTGCATTCAGGAAAGTGAAAGACAGAAAGAGTGTGAAAAGATAACAAATACGGGCACTGTTCTACAAACTGTATGATAGGGTAAGGTACTAGAGATGCCACACCAGGGTCATCATGTGTCCTTGAGGCAGTTCTCCAGAGCCTGCACTGGGAAATGTCAAGAATTCCTATAATTCCTAGATTCTTCAAATTCATCAATTCCCACACAAACGCACAGTGAGAGCGTGCTCACTTTTCACAGTGTGATGTTGAGTCTGAGTGCTACAATTGTCTTATCGAGGGTGGGGTGTTCTGGGATTTACTCTGAAAGCTTCCCTCTACACGCTAACTTTCATCTCTACTTCTGATTGCTCTCTATCTCTATATCCTGCATTTTGCCCCCTTTCCATTCTATTTTATGCGCACACAAACACATGGTATCTATAGTCTACTGCCAAGGAAGAGATCAAACGCACACTCTCTCCCCTCTCTGTCTCGCTCTCTTATTTTCCATCATTTTCTCCCTCTCATCCGGTTCCTCACTCTTTGTTTTCCTTCCCAGTCCTCATTTATTTTTCATGCCTTTCTCTCTCTCTTTCTCTCTCTCACTCTGTAAGAAGCCTGTCATTACCCACTCTGCACCTGCTCCATCTCATGCTCTCTTTCTGCTTTTTACTAAATGACTCTATATCGATCCATGCGAAACGTGCATGCCGTGTTTTTCTCAGAGTCTTCCCACCGTCTGCCCCTCGGCCCCAGGTTAAGTACAAACACCTCCTGCCTGTGAGCGTTCACTCTTTCATTAACACTCACAGCTGTCATCACCACCAGGGTCTAATCAGATAAGCCAGATCTAACATGTTGTCGGTCTTGGAACACTCTTACTGCCACCACAGGGTGATTTTTTTCTTGCCTGGAGCATTCAAGATTTTTTGGTTGTTTATTTGTTTGTTTGTTGTTTTACAAACAGTAGGATGATCATAACTGAGGTGGGGGAAGTAAACAGGAAGTATTAAATAAATTATATATGTATAGATTTATCAATGTATCCCTAATGCACTAACCATAGGCAATGATGGCCAGCAAAAACCCCCCAAGACAACCTTGAGAGGATCCACAATGGAAACTTATAGACGGGATATTTGATAGTATTTTTGTAAATAAATATATTCTATAACTGTGTATAACTGTGTAACTAAAAATATACTTGGAAATTCATTTTAGGTAACATGAAGTTCACTTTATTGAGGTTGGCAATGGACTGATAGAGACTTCGGTACAAATCTGTCATGGCAATTTATTCCTGAAACTATCAGAGCAATTTGACGGCAAAATGGGATAAACACTAATTTTGGACATTCATTTATTTAGGATAACTACACTGCCTGGCGAAAAAAAAAAAAAAAAACTCTTCTCATTTCTTAAACAACCATGTCAAAAGACATACTGTATGCTGTGGTCATGCAAAGATGTTACTCGGTTTCATAAGGGACAAAATTATTGTCCTGGATCAAGCAAAGCAAACAACTAAGGAGAAAAATTGGGTTAGGATCAGTAAAATGCATTATTAAAACCTGGAAGGATAGCAGTGAACCATCATCATCAAGGATAATGTGGACTGTGGAGAAATGGAAAAAGGTCATGTGATGGATGCAGCAGGGTAAGAAGAGAGGCGGATGAAGTGATGCATCCATCATGCCTAGTACCTACTATACAAGACTGTGCAGGCAGTGTTATGAGCTGGGGTTGCTTCTGTTGGTCAGGTCTAGTTTCAGCAATGTTATGTACTCAAAGAGCTAGGTTAACTGATTACCTGAAAATACTAAATGACCAGGTTTTTTCATTTCAATGGATTTTTTCTTCCCTGATGGCACGGGCGTAAAGCATGAGACATCATTTTCACACATGGATTGGCCACCACCAATGTTGGGGGATGTTACTTTTTAAAGTAACTAATTATATTACAAAATTACTGTCATTAAAAAGTAATCAGTTACATTACAGCATTACCTTCTGATAAAACTAACTAGTTCGAGTACTTTTCCATTGCAGAAAATAACTCCTTTGTGATTCCTAATGCATGTTGTTTTAGTCAAGACCTAATCTGTAAACCACTAACAGCAGGAATAACATACACAATGCCCCATCTACAGTCATTTATTGTACAGCCTTACTGTACATAAAGGAAAATGTAAAAGTGGGTATTCTAGTACATATTCCCACAGAGGCTTCAAGTTATGGCACTACAGTTATATAGGCCTAAATCACATACAGTACTTAAACACAATCACATTTCAAATTAAAGTGCATATGCTTTTAAAACACAGAACTGAACTATTATGTTTTTAAAAGAACTTGTGCTTTTAAAATTCATATGCTTTCAAAATACATACCTTTAGAACTAAGAAACCAAATACGGTAGCCTATGGGGTTGCAATCCGTGGCAGGGGGCGTTTTAACGTCTAACACCAGGAGCAGCCGAAAGACCAACAACAAACAAAATAGCCTACATAGGCGGTGGGAGCGGGGGTCGGGGCTTGTAGGACGACTTTCACATACACACACATACACTAATGGAATCACTGTTGTCTGGCTCACGGTTTACATATATTGTCTGAATAACGGATTACATATTTGAAAATATAACTAAATAACTGAGTACACTTAAATGGCGGACCTAAATCGTTAGATTACTTGTTACATCACAAGTAATCCAAGTACTCTAACGCGTTACTTTGTAATGCATTACACCCAACACTGGCCACCACAGAGTCCAGACCTTAACCTCATTGAGAATCTTTGGGATGTACTGAGGTCTGACTTTCCCATAATCAATACAAGATCTTGGAGAGAAATTAATGCAACTTTGGACGGAAGTAAATGTTGCGATAAGCATCAGCTCATCAAAATGATGCCACTGCCCTAATCAAAACAGATGATGGTCCAATGAACCATTAGAATCTGTGACTTTTTTTGTTTTGGCCGGCCAGTGTCTTTTCCTCAGGCACATAATTATGAATTAGTAAAATTAAGCAGAGAAATAACGCTACAGTGCTCAAGAGATATGTAATCACTTTGTGTACAAGACACAAGAGACACCCCTGCTGTTTGTGGTAAGTCAAATTGTTTAATTGAGGCCACAAGCCATTATAGCAAAACCAATGCAGTTCAAAACCACATTCATTCACATTCCTTACTTGAACTGTAAGAAATTTCAAATTTCTTACTTAAACATGATTTATAGATACTTACCTGTAAACTACAGGTAAGTATCTATAAATCATCTATCTTATCAGAGTTTATGGGACCGTCCTTAGCAGTAGTGAGTGATCTTCATGGGATGAGGACACCAACCAGAGGTGGGGCCTTAGTATGGATCAGGCAGGTACTGGGACTTCAGAAGTAGCATGCGTAGCTTGACAGAGAGAGAGAGAGAGAGAGAGAGTATACACAATTTGGTACTGTATGCTTACGTACTGTACAATATGTATGTTGTTTAGAGTGCAAACAGAGACTCCAGCAGAACTAGATGCCACTCCACCATCAAAAATCGTGACTGAATGCAAGAAAATAGAGAGTGACAACATCCCAGTCCCCCAAAACACTCTACGCCTGTCTGTTTGTCATAAGCCAGAAAAGTGTACATCTAGCTAGTCTCTGTATTGCCTTCAGCTAAATCATTTACAACAAAACCGTGCAACAGGGATCTTAAATGCAAGGTAAACCACAAACACATTCTTTTGATACATTTAACAGCTCTGCTGCAGAATCTTTATTCGAGTGCTCAGCTCTGTGAAATAATTTGCACGGCGGTCCTCGACTTAATGACCACTAGAGGCTTAACCCTATTGCAGCAGCAGAGTCGAAGACACTACCGGTTCTTACCCCCTAATATGCCACTATTGGCAAATCGCTGGCAGAACTGGGTGTCATAATCTGATATTTAACTTTCCAAACTTCAACTCAGTAAAAACATGATCCTACTTGGTATTTCATATAGTGACAATAAAAAAAAAAAAGCATTCTATTTCATATAGAGCTCCAGGCCTTGGACACAGCTACCTCCTGTCTGATCTGTTTTCCTTTTAAACCACTGGTCTTAAATCTCTAGCCCTTATTATTCATTAATGAAGGGTGTGTTCACACTCTGGTCAAATTCTATTAAAACTAATTCTAGAGTGGTTCTGTTAGTACAGTTCACTTGAACAAGGGTGAACCTTAATGTGCACCAAGCAAGCAAAGCGAGACTGCTTAAAAAGGTGGGTCTTGGGATGCATGAGGTTTTCTGATATTGTGTGAACTTTCCCATGCCTCTATGCTCTCATAACACCTCATTGCACTTCCTGATTCCTTATATGGTAACACCTCCTATAGCCCATGTTCAGATGAATATATCACTCTTACTCACTCATCGTCTATACCGCTTAATCCTGTATTCTGGGTCGCGGGGGGCCTTAGGCCTATCCCAAGAGACTTAGGGCACATATATAAACAACTCGTGTCCCCTGGAACTGGAAAATGCTAATGTTTTTCCTATCGTCTGTCTGTCTATGGGTCTCTCTATGACGTACTGTATACTGTATGTCAATGACTTTTGCTCTTTTTATTGTTGCTAATAAACAAAGATCTTCAGGCACTTCATTCGTGTGTGTGAGTGTTTGTCCCTCTCTCTGCGGCAGACTCATCAAGCAATAATTCTACTTCTTTTAATTTATTTAGTGTAGCCCACTTTCTTGATTCTCACTAATCATGTTGTGTATACTGTCTCAGTCAATCAAGCATGGTCATTAGAATATTAAGCCACACCCACCATAGTGTTAGGAATAGTTTTCTGTCTGTTTTTTCCCCATTCAGACTTTGTGTGAATGATTAATTGCTTGGTATCATATTGAACATGAATATTTCACAGGTTTGTCCCCGGTAGCTGTCATTTAGTCAGAAGAAACCTGTCTCAAATGTCCTCCAGTTACTGGCAGGTGTAAGTAGGTCATTAACAGTCAGTTAATTATGCTTTTCTCTGCTGTCACAATAAACCCTGACGCACAAGATGATAAGCATGGTCTACTCCTCTAACTGGGTCATGTGACATGACCAATAAGGACCTGATGTCAGAATTCATCACACAGTCTGTTTGTCAGTCTGGATGTAGAAGCTTTATTTGATCTTGTCACTGGTTTAATTGACAGCTCTGTGACCAGAATTAGACATGAATAAGATACTAACTTGTTTTTAGGAGGATAAGCGGTTTCATTTAGTCCTGCACAATTAATCACGTAAAAAAAGAATAAATCGCAGTATGGACCTGTGTGATTATTTAATCAAACCCTCAACACTGGAAGTGAGAGGCCACAGTGCTGCCATTTCAGAACAGTTATTGGATCATTAAATGATTTTTATTAGCTCCATAACCTGAGTGCCAACAGAACGGACTTCATGTGAGAACAAAAAGTAAGAGTCACGAGTTTAATTCCCAGGTGATAATACAACCACCTGTCTCTGGAACTCCAGGAATTAGTCTAGAGAAAACTTGGTTATGTTTTCTCAGTGGAGACGGATGGCTTACCATCAATCCTGGCAGCACTAGCCAATCATCAGTATCTGTGAGCTCATGCAGTCAGAAGCGGTGGACAGCACTTTCCTACGAGTATCTTACATCACTCCCTAATGTTGCATGAGGAGCAGTTTGAACAGATGTGGGTGGCTGGTCTTGCATGTCTCTATGGCAAAACGTCTTCACCCTCCCTGGTTGGTACAGTAGTTGATGCCTTGATGGGAGAGCACCCTATAAGAGAGATGCGTGGTTACTGCACTAACCAAGCCATCAGTTGCAGTTGTTAATTCCAAGCACTTGAGCAAAGCAACAAATATTTTTGCACACTTTCTCAGTTCTTGAACATCAGTGCCAAAAACAGCAGATACAATGATAATTTCCTAGTACATTAAAAAAAATCCCAGTCATTAAACATTTCCTCAAAATAGGCTAGATTTACATGTTGTCAACCACTGAACTCTAAACCACTCAACAGATGCCAACACAGGAGTCTGGTGTTTATGTGGTTTCACTTTGGACATGCAGCTTTATATACCACTTCTGGTATCTGAAGAGAGACAGGATAATCAGGTCAGTGGCTAACGTTATACTGGACAATGTTCATAACTGCAGTTTAGCATTTGTCTGCATATGTCTATTAAAATATATTCTTACAGATTCCCCTTTTTTCAGTGCTAACAAGGAAATGTTTGTTTGCTGGACATGAAAAGTGTACAGTCACCATCCCTGTTGTTTTCAAATGTCCCATTTAGATGCTGGGACGATCACAGTATCAGACTGTCATGCCTGGAGATTTTCCCATGTGGCCCAGTATCAGTTTAGATCAGACAGAGTAAAACTTTTCGTATTAGAGTATATTACAGATTTGTTGATATGTTGTGTTTGAGTTTGCACCTTTATCAGAGTACCGCTCTATACTGTATCTATAATTCCTGTACTTACCGTTGAGATGTGGTTTCTCATTCTTCCATTTCACTTTGTTCGAACATTTGTGTGTATTGATGACTTTACAGTAATTGTAGTGTGTGATGGTGTCCTAAACAACCATTATACTTTGAACCTGACCACAGGTTGTGATCTGCATCTTGTAGTTACAGTAGTGTTCAGCATGTGTATGGTTTATGAATGCTTATATGTGTTAACTCTTGAACTGACGTATACTGCTGTATGAGTGATTTATACAGTTTTGCATTCATGTCTTTGTAGTTTTATTTTCAGTAGTGTTTTGCAGTAGAGATGAAGAGCTTAGAGAGATATTTAAGTATTATGATGGCTGGTTAGAGAACATGGTTACTGTTTTGACCAGTGTGGTTAAACAAGTGTAGTACCAGGATCAGACACACTTTACTTTTGGCTTTCAACAAACAGTGAAATGCTTGTAAATGCTTGTCTACATGGGACCCGGATCCATCGGGCAATGGATATCTATATATACAGTATAGCCGTTGTTTACAGCAGCTCAATTGTTTCTGAACACTTGGGAGTAAAGGACCTTGCTTAAGGGTCCCACAGCAGCAACCCGGCAGCGCTGGGGCTTGAACCAGGGACCTCCTGGTCAGCAGTCCATCACAAGCCCCTGAGCCACCCCTGTCGTTTACTTTTCATACAATGTGAAAATGCCTTATTTTGCTCTACACCCCATTCCAGTAGGTAGTAGTATTTCCTCAACCGCCCATAAACTCAAAAGAAGAAGAAACAATAATAATTGTTTTTTGCGAGGAAGATACAAACAGTTTTTAATCATTAATCTTTTTCAAAAGCTGTAGTGAAGTTTTTTTCAGGAACTGGTCAGTTGTAATGGGTGACACGGTGGTGTAGTGGTTAGCACTGTGGCCTCACACCTCCAGGCATGATGGTTTGATTCTGTTAGAATGTTCTTCCCATGCTTGGTAGGTGTCCTCCCACAGTTCAAAGATTTGTAGAGTAATCTAATTGGTGTTTCCAAAAATTCCCCGTTATGTGTGTTTGTGGGTTTGTGAGTCCCCTCAGGTAGGCTCTAGACATAATAAGGGGTCTATATATAGAGTAAGTTATTAGGTTTAGATGTTTCCCTTAATAATGTGAAAGGGCTCTGAATAGAAAACTCACCAACAAACCTGGTAAAGTCATTATGCCTTGGTGTTTGAAACACTCCTTTGAGACCCTGGTCCATGCTGACATTATCATATCGTTGAAGCAGACATGCATGATATTTTTCTGCTCATCACAGCTGTAAAGAGTGGTTACTTGATGCTCACTGGATATTTTTTGTTTTTTCATTTACTATGTAAACTTCACAGACAGGATGAACATCCCAGGAGATCAGCAGGTTCTGAACCTGAGCAGTGGAGGTGGACATGGCCATGCCAACAGCTTGTAGTGTTTGTAATAGACAGATATTTATGCAGATTCCTCTATTAGATTTGATTGAAGCTCTCATCGTTTGTCAGGCTGCGGTACAGATTGTTAAACAGAGAAGTTTGTGCAGTAGTGTGTTATTAGTGAGTCTGTTCTACAGTAAATGTGTTTTTCTGCTTCACAGTCTCGCTCTTTGATCAAGTTGACTTTCCCCTTTTTTTCCACTTGTGCTGAAAAGACGTTTTTCCGCGCCTTGACTCAATCCTCGTTCTGCTTCGAGAACCCGGGAAGCACTTCAGGGCCTCTCCAATTCGATATGTGTGTGCGTGTGTGATAATACAAGCTAAGCGCTGGCACTTCTGCATGTTAATGTGCCCGCATGCTGATGGGCATAGCTCTATCAAAATGAAAAATAAACGCTGATGACTGCACACACATACACACATGCAGACGCACACACTTGAGCTGATAGAACTGTGGATAATCATCGTCTCCTCCACCGGAGCTCTCATCATTCAGGCATTCAGAGTCATTTTTAATCTGCTTTGGATGTCCATTAAAATCAGCTGGGTTCAGCCGAGGTCTCATTAAATAGAAACCGTTACCTAAAATGTAGTAATGTTATCTCATTTCCAAACAATGCAGATTGAACAGAACATACTGTAGATGCAATTCCACATGTTAGAATTTGATCAAATAAACAAGAATAATACAAATCTACAAAAGTCACTTACGTTAGCATGTGCATGTGATGTGTAGAGCCACTTTATCAATCATTGAGAAAGTTAGCTAGTTTTTTTTTTTTCCCAGCAAATATTAACTTATAAAATACAAAATAACAGAACACAGTTCTCAGAGTAAAAGCTCCCTTTATTTCTCTATATAGTCACCTGCTACACTAATGCACTTATCCCATTGTCTCACTAGTGCTTGGAAGATGAAGCCTCCTACGAACTCCTTTAACGGCCTGAACATGTGGAATTGGCTTAAAGCGAGGTCAGGACTGTATGGAGGATGTGGCTATAATTCCCAGCCAAGTTCCTACAGTATAACGTGCAAGTGGCGTTGGTGAATGATTGTGGCGACATGATTTTCAAAGATCAGACGTTCAGTTGGGCTCCCAGTCACCTCGGCTGGGATTGTCATTCAGGGACGTACGGCCTTCTTTAAAACTTTTGCACCATTCAATTGTGTCACTGCATTTAAGAGTCTTGAAGTCTTCTGTAAATATCAAGCACCTCTGATTTCATCACAAGTTCCAGTTTGACTTGAACGGCCCTCATATTTTATGAAGTTCAGTGATGGTCGCAGATGTTAAGCTAAAAATTTATTACATTAATTTCTTACTATAAGACAATTTTAAAACAGACTTTGACTGGGATTAACTAGACCAAAATTTTAATCGATCGACAGCATGACAGCACTACTTAAAAACAAAGACTTCAGCTTAGCTTAGCACTAAACCCTTCACCCTGTAGGTCAGGGAAGTGTGATGATAACAAGAAAGCAATACCATAATACATCTAGTCTTCTGAAATATTGTGAATTTTAAGATTAAATTTACTGCTTTTAAAATGAATTTTATATATTACAAACTGATCAGAAGTTTTACAAATTTATTTTTCCTCTAGTTTTTAGTATTTTATGTTGACATTAAATAAAATTACTATTAATCTGTGATATTTCTCAGGATTTCCGATCCGATGAGAATGTTTAGTTTCACAGCAAACTTATATACAGTAGATATTACGTGTCAGAAATGTCTCCTCCATGGTCAAGTTTTCAGTCATAGTGACGATACAAGCATGTCCCCTTTTCCCTTTCTCCTTTATTCTCTCTCTCTCTTTCTCTGTTTATCCCTACGCTCCTCCTGTCTCTTTCTGAAAGCTCAGTGATAATCCTAAGGCAATCTCTGTGCTAAAGCTGGAGCTCTGCTCCACTGGCACAGCATTTTAATCTCTCAGCAAATGTTATATTTTTCAAAAGTTCAGTCTCTTTTCACTTCTGTCACTTCTGGTTTGGGGGAAAGTCAATCAGTGTGTTGGATAGTTATATAATTATGCAATATCAAATGAAAGCAAGTGCTGTTGTGATAAATATCAGCACGGCTGTGATGCGGTTGTAGGCAGGAGGGTGCAGCCTGAGTACCAAAGCCATTACAGATAGTTTTTCTTTCTTGTCTCCCAACAGTGGATGGCAAAAGTGTCCTGACTGGGATTCAAACTCATGCCTCTACTTGGCATGGTCTCTACACAACTTTGGCATTGGTGGCTCAGTGGCTCAAGTTTTCTCACTTGCCATGCAGAAGGTCCGGGTTCGATTTCAACCCAATGTCCAAACCCCAGCCACTGGATGCAGTACCAGGTCCAAGCCCAGCTAAAACAAAAGGGTTGTGTCAGGAAGGGCATCCAGTGTAAAAACCTGTGCCAAATTTGTACTTCGATCAGATGTTCCACTGTGGCGCCCATTCTAAAGAACAACAACATTTGCCCACAACTCTCTTTTCATGCAGACGAACAGGATTATATTCAAACGTGACTCAATTTCTGTTTAGCATTCTGTGTGTGTGCATACCAACGTTTGTGTTAAGTGATCTGCTCTGTGCTGTGACAGCAAGATACTCCATGTAGTACAAGTGCACGAGTGAGTGGTCATCTGCGTATAAGTGTGTCAGAATGCAGTGCCACGTCCATAGACTCTTGTAATCCAAATCTGCTGCACTCGAATGTGAAGCGTGTAAAGGTGACGTGAGGAAACGCAATTCATGTCCCTGCTCTCGCAGCGCAGTGATGAAAACATTGTCACCTTCTTCTTCTTCTCTCCATAGTGTGATATTTATCTCTCATTAAATACGGCCTAGATGAGCTTATCAGATTTCTGCAGATTAATCACTGAGAAGCTGTGATATAAAAGGATAATTATTACTCAGAATTATTCATGCTCAGGATTAGTTTCTCAGGTAGCGCTGGTTGTGAAGGCCCATAATGATCGAATTAGTAGCTAAGAGGTTGAGTGAGAAGGTTTAATGGCAGCTCTGGGCGAGCTTTAAATTTTAATTGTTATTAAATATACTCATGTATTAGGTGCTTTTTTGGTATCACATACCAGATGTACCACAGCTTGTGCCCCGAGTTCCCTGGGATAGGCTCCAGGCCTTCCGCACCCCTGTACAGGATAAGCGCTAAGGCAGGTAAATATTACTGGACACTGGTAACAGGGTGTTTTCGTATTAGGATCTTTTCTAAGAACACTTGACCCCAAAGCCTGGTTCATTTTGATCAGTGAGAAGACAGTTGTTCCAGGCTTGAGAACTGGCCTACCCGAGCATGGATTGAATCAGATGTGGAAGCCATTCCTACTGTCAAATGGAAGTAGATCTCTGTTTAGACGTGACATCATCAGTGCTGCCTGGCTCCTCTGAAATCTCTGTGTGCTTGTATCATGAGCTGATCTCATCCTCTGACCTACCTAGCTGATACAGTACGAATCAAGCTAATAATAATAATAATAATAATAATAAGCTAATAAGAAAGAAGCAGAGAGCACTCCTCTGGGCATTTTTCAGAAATATCAGTAAAACTAGGCATAGCGCAAAGGTGACCTTCCTTGTTCGCTTCTTCTCTGGTTTTTATGTCAGCTCACAAACCAGGTATGTGCCTCCTGCCATCTGCTGTATCGGAGAGTGAAAATAGAGAAGTGTACCCGAGTCGGAGAGCAAAAATAATGTAAATGCTGCCCAGTGGCTCAGGTAACAGAGGTGGAAAAATGGTAAATCCATTAGCTAGCTGACCAAACCACTAAAGAATCATCAGGGGGAAATATTCTAGGAACCCATTTTTTTACCAGTATTTTTCAATACTACCCTGCTACTTCATGCAGTGCCAGGAAGTTGTGTCAGGAAGGGCATCCGGCGTAAAAAACCTGTGCCAAGTTGTGTGCGGATTGGTTGGCCTGCTGTGGCGACCACTTGTCGGGAGCAGCCGAAAGAAAGTTTTAAATTATCAGTAGGCGGCATGGTGGCATAGTGGTTAGCATTGTGGCCTTGCACTCCAGGGTGGAGGGTTTGATTCCTGCCTCGAGGCCTGTGTATGTGGAGTTTGCATATTCTCCCTGTGCTCGGTGGGTTCCCTTCGGGGACTCTGGTTTCCTCCCACAGTTCAAAGACATGCAGATTAGGATCACTGGTGTTTCTAAATTGCCTGTAGTGAGTGTGTGAATGCTTGTATGCCCTGTGATGGATTGGCACCCTGTCCAGGGTGTCCCCTGCCTCGTGCACTGAGTCCCCTGGGATTAACTCCAGGCCTCCCATGTGAGAGTGAGTGAGTAGTTATTGTAAAACTATTATACTGTAAAACTATTATTATTATTAGTAGTAGTAGTAGTAGTAGTAATAAGTGTATTTATTAACATATTTGTAAGATGGTGCTTATTTTAAACCCGCAGCATGTCTACCCACCACCAACCTGTAGCAGCGTAGGGAGAGCATAAACCAAAGTACAGAAGGAAGAGAGTGAGTGAGCGATCGGGGCACAGAAGAAAGAAAAACTAAGCAGAGAAAACCACAGCGGTGATCGTTAGTGCTATCCTTGGTGTCAGCAGTGTCTTTTGATCACATACAAAAACATGAACGAGTGATAGAGAGAGAGAGAGAGAGAGAGAGAGCAGAGGTGTTGTTTTATCATCTTGTCTGTCTGAGACAATCTGAAGCTATTTATAACCGCAACTCAACCTGTAGTCATTAAAGTGTCAACTTAACTTCACCTTTTACTCAGTACGCATTTCCACTGACTTCTCTATTACAGCAAGTCCATCCATAGACTTTAACCTAAGTTATTGGGAAAAAAAAAAGAGTTTAATCAAAAGAAATGAATAAAATAAAATAAAATGCACATGGATGAAGCGCACAAGTCGTTATCATTCTTCCATTGCTCAAGTTGCCAACAGGTCAACAGGAAGTGATGTGATTAGAAAGAGCTGTGGCATCTGAAGAGCCCTTGCACTTGCCTACGTGTGTGTGTGTGTGTGTGTGTGTGTGTGTGTGTGTGTGTGTGTGTGTGTGTGTGTGTGGTGAGTGTGGTCAGGCAGATGT
>JAOTRS010000012.1:17944239-17957573 GCA_028565755.1 Dinotopterus cunningtoni | reverse complement strand
GTGTGTGTGTGTGTGTGTGTGTGTGTGTGTGTGTGTGTGTGTGTGTGTGTGTGTGGTGAGTGTGGTCAGGCAGATGTACAAACTGGCAAAAACCTTCCTCCTGTTCGCATATGAGCAGGAAACTGGGGCGGGGAAACAAGTCTATCTCTCTCTCTCTCTCTCTCTCTCTCTTTCGCTCTACCACTATTTGATGTGTCTGTCTTTCTCTTTTGAGAGCGTGTGGCGGAAGTGAGCGTAGATTCAGACGATAGACAGAAAGAAAGAAAAAGAAAGTCAAAGAGCGGGAGACAGAGGCTTTGTTGAGCGGAGGAGGACAGAGGCGAGTGACAGTCCAGGAGGGTAAGAGTTGATTAAGGTAAGGAGCAGGAGGAGGAGGAGAAGGTGATGGCCAGTGAAGAAGCTGGAGCACTGAGCGAGAGCTTGGAGGAGCATGCAGGAGACACCTTCTTCCTCTCCGACACCGCAGAGAACGAGACTGTGGTAAGGACTTGCTGATGGTTTTTAAAAATATTTTAATATATTTATTAGTGTTAATCTTCACTGCAAGGCTGGTGATATGAGGATACACTCCTGATATCATCATCATCATCAATACTTTTGGCATTATTCATCAAAAATATATTTCAGCACTACCTCACTGCCTTTTCTTATCTTATTATATTATTGTTGTGCCGTTATCACTCAAATAAATGGTGACAAATGATCACAATGCATACCGTGCATTTACTTCAGCTTTAATGCTGAGTTCAGAGTCAGGTGTGTATTAGTGAGGTTGAAGTGGTCTGGTGGAGCTACAGTACGTGTGTTTCACGGCTCTTCCTCATTCAGCCTACGTGGGCGTCTTCATCTGTCTTGTGCAAATATGCTGCAGCTTGACACTTTGACCTGGATCAGAGCAGATGCCATGTGATTTAAGTTCCAGTAAAGCAGACAAAAAAACAGCAGGCTGGCATTTTTACTGTGCACTCACTTTACTGTCATGTAGTTACAGGAAAATAATCAACAGTGTGATGAAGCTGAGTTAAAGTTATCAACAAGAAGTTGATTTTTTTTTCCTGCATCACAACAGTTTTCTATTATCACTTCCTCTTATCACCTTTTATTTTATCCTCTATTAGGCAAGAACACTGTTATAAGGTTGTCTTATAATCGAGAAACCACAACTTATAATCTCCCCTGTCCTAAAGATGTCAGAAAACTCTGGATACACGTCTGGTCTGACCGAGTAGTCTGACTGGGCATTTCCACAAGTGCTAATATACAGCATAACAGCACTGGCACATTTACTGTAGCTATACTGTACAGCAAAAGCTATCATTTTTAGGAATGGCAGGGTTTAGCCAACCCTGGATATGTGATTTTGTGCTACAAATGCAACTGTTAAGAGATCTAATAAAAAACTGCTGATCAGGTCAGACCTAATTCGCCATTTACCTGGACATCAGAAACATTAGCGCCATTTGACCAAAATGTCATTAGCAATATCACCTGCATTTACTGTTCCTGATTATACTAAACCTTTCCAGTTATACATTTCAGAAAGATGAGGCTTTGCCTTTGCCATGCTAACCTAAAAGCAGCAAGGAATGGGCAAGCAACCAAAAGCATATTACAGTACTACTCTCAATAATATACAGTAGAAAAGGGAATGCCTCCATGTTACTGAGGCCTAGCCATAGCAGCATTTGCATATAAAAAAGCATCGACCATTAAAATGGGATACTTAGTTACTTTATACACGACACATGCGTTCCATGCATTACTAATAATTTAATCAGCTTTCGAATTAACCAGTGAATGTTGCAAAACTGTTAATCCAGCCGAAATAATGGTACTCCCATTGGACAGGACTCCTCATGACTGCTCAGAAGAGATAGATAAATTCCTTAAAGCCAGACTCTAACCATCTTATGTTCTACAGTCGTTAATTACGCTAACTGTGGGTCACAGCGTGGGTGAGAGTAGGTCTGTACGGTCCGCAGTACTGAGGAGAGAGCAGCTGCCTGCCAAAACCCACATTCACAACCAGTCACAGAAGCACTTCAGCAAGAACACACATCTGATGATTTTATGTTATCTTAAACAACACAATTCTCCTTAATATTGCTTCTAATCTATTCTGAATTTTCTCTGAACCGTCCATGTTGTTCTTTTCACTGCTAATGCAAGCTACAATGGTAACTAGCTTTTAACACGAGGCTGAATCCCAGTTTGATTATACACCAAACATAACACACAAGCATATTATTTAACACTATTCGGGATTCAACCCTGGAGCTTTTGAAATCGCAATGCGAACATCAATACCATGTTAAGTTTAATTTGTAAGTAAAAACTTAAATGGATTAAACCTTTTCGAATTATACCATTATACATGGTATAATTACAGTCTATAGTTTTTTTTAATTAAAAAACTACAGACATTTATTACATTGAGTAATGGTTCATGTCATGAGATAAGATCCTCCTCATGTCACGTGAGAGTTAAAGTTAAACTACTGTACTGTAAGTGAGATATATCATTCTCCATGTCTATAACTGTCTTTATCCTTTGAAGGTCTTAAAATCTGTTGGGAAAAGTCCACTGAGGAATAGTTAATAGTTGCGATTACTGTATGTGTATAGACAGGGACAAAACCGGACCCTTTCACAAGTGTGTGTTTTATGTTTAAACTAGCTTCCTGATGGAAGCATAAAGCTGGGATTCTTTAAGGAAAACTGGAAGGTAACCATAAAAACTTGCCTATAGAGAAAAAACAAGATTTCCATCTGCATTTAGCTGACAAAAAGATTTATTTTAATTAGAAGCAGACGGATTGGCAAAGGATTGGTTATACTGTATGTATTTAATGATTAGTTTAGGAAAACCTTTGGGTGAAGAATTCCTAACAGCATCGACTGTGTGTTTGTTTAATAATTACGCAATGTCTTGCACTAAAACAGAAATGATGTGCCACTGAACAAAACACATACAGAATTTTTTAAATACAAAATATTAATTGTGAATTGTTTTTTTTTTTTCTTGAACATTTCAACCAGCAGATGTTTATGAAACTGGCAACATGTGCAATTTGAGATGAAAATGTTTATGCTGTCTTGGCAGGTTCCTGTTTTTTTTTTTTTTTTACATTCTCTACTTTGCCCTGATTTTTAACCTTTGCAGATAATAACATGACTCATTCTTGTATGAGTTTTAGATGCTTCATCCAAAAACTCTGCACCGTTTAGAAGCACCTTACATAAACTGCATCAAGCTGGTGACCCCCTCACATCACCAAACTGATATATATTTGTCTTTTCATTTGTTTTCTGGTTTCTTTCAGCTGTTGATTGATTAGGGGGCTTCTCATTTCAGTCTCCAATTTAGAATGAGGTCTGGTGTTTGACTTGTCCAATGTAAAATCTTCCACTTGATGAAGTCCTCAGTAGTGCTGCACTCTGCTTTGGGTCTGTGTCTGGCCGCATGATGAAGCTCTTACCAATTAGATTGAATGCATTCTACTGTAAACTGGCAGAAAGGATCGCATCTTCCATACCGCTTTATCCTGTATACAGGGTCTCGGGGGACCTGAGGCCTATCACGGGAGACTTACAGTAGGGCTATAGGTGGGGTACACCCTGGGTGCCAATTCATCACAGGGCACAAACAAATACCCATACTCACACACACTATGGGGCAATTTAGGAACACCAATTAGTTTAATCTGCATGTCTTTGGACTATGGGAGGAAACCAGAGTACCCAGAGGAAACCCACCAAGCACAGGGGGAACATGCAAACTCCATGCACACAGACCCCGAGGTGGGAATCTAACCCTTGACCCTGGAAGTGCAAGGCGACAGTGCTAACCACTACATCACTGTGCAAACATTTGCTGCAGCCTTACACTTTACTGAAAAACTTTTTTTTTTCTTCAAGCACTTTTTTGACAAAAAAGCAAACAGAAGCACTTTTCTAAAGAAGGATCCACTTCCTGTCAGTTTACATATTTAAAAAAAAAAATCATTTTGGTGGTTGTGGGAGGGAAAAAAGCCAAGCAAGGAAGCGGTGTAAAATCAAGAAAACGGGTCACTGACTAGCGTGAGAATAAATTGCTATGTTACCGGATAAGATTTAGCTGTGAGTGTATTTTATTTATTTATTTATTTTTACGTGTCTCTTGCTGAAAACTTGAACGCAAATGTGTTAAAGTGCACCAATTTAAGCAGTAACCGAAGTGCAGAGAGACAGATTACCTGTCTGGGCTTTCCACTCAATGTGTGTGCATGCACTGTATGTGTGTGTGTGTGTGTGTGTGTGTGTCTCAGTTTCAACAGTTATGTTCTAAGTTTAGAAGTTCATACCGTGCTGTGTCATCTGCTCTGCTCTGCACTTACACTCTACTAAACAGGAAGTCACATTTAAAGGAACAGGTTACCTAAATAACTCATCAGGCAATAAAGAACCACTTTTGTGCTTTTGCGTCTTCATCAGTGATGACTGATCCCTCGATACAAAAGCTGAAGCTGAAATCCTGTCCCATATTGCGTGTTTTTGCTTCAGAAACAAAGCGATTAGTCTTTAGTAGAAGAAACGTTTCCCTGTAGGACTTCCTTAGAACATCCAGATCACTCAGGTCTTCTGTGGCTTGTTAGCTTCCCTTCAACCACACACACACACACACACACACACTCAGCACTTAAAGACATGATTAAGCATTTTCATATCATTATCATCACAATATGACTAAGTTTGTTATCTTATTTGTCAATAAGCTGTTTGTAACTTTAGAGTAGAGATTAATCCATCCTACCCTTTTGACATAACCATTTCCACATTATTTATCGACCTCACTGCTGAAACAGCGCCTGCCTTTTGAGTTCACACAAATCACAGCATGTGAACAAAACATTACCGTTATTTGAGATCTGTCTTATCACGGAAAAAAACATGTGCCAAAGCAAATCACAATGAACCAGAAGTCAGGAAAGCAAATCTGACTGTCTGGATGGGAGGAGCTACCTCTGTCTCCCCTGTCAATCAGAGCAATATACCGTAAGCCAACAGCGCGTGTCCGTGTGCTCATGTACTGTATGTAGAAGAGGGCAGGTAGCGCCTGGGTAGGGCAGGTAGCTGATTTTTTGTCAAGCCATTTAAACAATTGAACTCATTCCTCATGTCTATAGTAATGTTTACGCCTAACTCCTTCTTCTTCCTCATCTTTTGGCTGTTTTTGTCTTCATCTAACTCTGCCTACCACATCTTCCCTTGTCCCTCCAACCTCCTGCATGCCCACCCTCACCACATCCATTAATAAATTTGCAGCAAATCGCAGCATCTTCAGCTCTGCTTCCTGTCTTTTTTGTCTCTTAACTTTTTGACCTGTCACAAGTTATTACGTTACCCCAGTGACACTTTTTTTTAGCGTAGTCAGTAGGGATGGGAATTATTATGGCGTCCGATTTGTTATTCTAAACAAACAGAGAATTCACTCATATCACACAGGATGCTGTGTCGCCTGACGATGCTTGAACAGTTTAGAGATTATAGAGAAGCTGCAACATTTTACCATCTCAAATGCAAACACACATATATTGAAAAAAAGGATAAAATAAGTGTGGTGATACATGAACTGGCACAAAAAATAATCACGATACATCACTGAATCGCTGTTTTGTCCCCATCTTTAGTATTCAGCTATGTTTCCAGCCAACATGAAACTCGCAAAAAAAATAATTCTAACAAACTCTATGGTCATGCTATTATTGTAACGCCTTTTATTGTGGCGTCTCAGGTCATGATATGGCTACTGACATATAATATTATATCTGGCGCAATGCTGGGTCCTGGGCGACGCCCTCAGGTAGGCAATAAGTGTAAATGGTTGACACCTGGCCACGCCTCTTTACAAAGTTTCCAAATACTTCAGTCCATATGCGAATATGGTTCTGTGCAAGTTAACAGAGACGCACCATCCCACTCAATTATTTATTAAAAGAAAGTTTCTCCTGAGGGAGAGAAATATTATTCAAGTCGAAGGCTACACTGAGGGAGAGCTTCCACTGTATTGAGAGAAAAGATTGTTCAGAGTGTCACATACACATTACTACACAGTGAAATTCTTTATTCTTCACATATTCCAATTTTTCGTTAGTAGTCTGGGGTCAAAGAGCAAGGTCAGCCATGATACAGTGCCCCTGGAGCGGACAGAGTTAAGGGCCTTCCTCAAGGGCAGCCTGGCAGATATGGGGCTTGGACCACATCAGTAACTTAGAGCCTGAACACACTGAGCCACCGCCGCCCCTATTTATGGAACAGGACCCTCTGGTACTGAACGATTATTCTAAAAGAAACCCAGAACACATTACTACTCATGTCCTGAACCTGAGGATGACTCGCCCCATTGCAGACCAGAAGTGACCTTTGACTCTGTCACACAAGCAGTCCCTGAACTTCATCACCCGCTCACTTCCGAGTGTCAATATCAAGCTTCATATTGTGCCTCTGGAAGCTTTTTATTCTGGTCGAGAAAGCAGATTTTTAGAAGTGTGTCTGGATTTCCTGGACAAATGGGACGTTTCCACTCCCGGATATGGGTGTTTCTACACAGAGGGCTGGTTTTGAAAATGCACACATAAATGAACGCTTGTGTGTGTGTCTGGGTGGTTGGGAAGTGCTGTGCACGTGTCCCTGATGAATTGAATTAGCTTCTGCTGCTGTGTAATCAGCTCTGCGCTGCACTGACTTCTGCTGAACAAACCCTCTGTGAGCCTCTAATGAAGTTCAAGGACAAACCAAATGTTGTCCTGTTGAGCACTGTAGTGTGTGCGTTTCTGTGTGTGTGTGTGTGTGTGTGTGTGATATCCACATTCATCCATATCAGATCCACCGATCAACAGGTGTTGGAACAGTTTCTGATTATGATTAGATTTAATGCTTCAGTCATCATGTTAGCATCGATCTGAGTCAAAGCGCTTACTGTTGTTGCAGGATGCAGAAATATGACTCTGTGTTTGTGAGTGGCCTCGGTCCACCGGACACATGGTTGAGTTTTAAACCCACATCAACACAACTTACAGTATGTATTATTAGATTACTGAACCTATGTCTGAAAAGTCTGCAGTAATTATTACAGATCAAGGTGCTTAACCTGATGCCCAGATAAGCGTCGCAAGGAAAAGCAGGACCTACTGGCATAAATGATGATCCGCAAGAACGATGTAGAATGGATGATGAAGGGTGAACGGGAGTGGGATGCCTGGAAAGCTTAGCATTTAAACCTCCACTTTACCCAAAAATTAAAAAGGAAATGTTGAGAAATGGGCGTGTCATTACATTGTGCACATGGGCATTACTCTGAAAAGTTAATGAACAAGTATCTTTATTGTTTTGCCTTTATTAAAAGCACTAAGCTCCACTGAGCGAGCTTTGCTTAAAAACTACACTGTAAACCTGAATATGATGGCAAAACTCAAAAAATTTGAGGTCATCAGTTACATCAAATTTTTTAAGTAATGATGTTTCCAGTTTTAAATAAATGAAATTATGAGTTTTTGAGTTTGTTGTACTCATTCATATCAATCGTTCTTTACTTGCATTATTGAGTAGCCTAACTCATACTATTTAATAGCAATTATCATTTTTTTTAGTTGTTGCAAATCAAATAAATTGGTGTTGGTCTTTCGACTGCTCCCGGCAATGGGTCGCTACAGCAGACAATCCGGTCCGCACACAAGCTTGGCACAGGTTTTACGCCAGATGCCCTTCCAGATACAACCCTCCCATTTTATCTGGGCTTGGGACAGGCACTTCATCCAATTGTTGGGAATCGAACCCGGGCCTTTCACATGGCAGTCGAAACACCTACCACTGAGCCACCAGTGCAGAAACTTACTGTAAAATATTAAATTTGTTCAGCTAACTTGAAAAGTGTCATTCCTACAAGCTAATAAATACCAAAAAGTTCTAAATACTCATCAAGGTCTATTAATTTGAACTAATTGTAATTATGTGAGTTAACAGTACTCAATATGTTTAATTACCTTGAGCATTAGGGTTTACAGTAGTAGAACACATGACAGTACCATTTTCTAGACCTATTCCCGTTACCTAAAATAAAAACGCCTGAAAGTTCAGACTTTTAGCTTTAATTTGAAGACACATCCATATTGGGCAAATAGGAATTATAGCAGATGATAGAAGCTCTTTATATCGTTTCTTTATACAGTACATTTCAGGGTCAGTAAAGTATCCACTATCTATCTATCTATCTATCTATCTATTTATCTATCTATGTAATAATAATATTATTATATAGTGCATGAATAAATGTAGTCTTGGTTTGATTTTGAACTTCAGGTCATTGTCCATGTTCAATGCGCAATTTAGGAAAACTACTTAAACTTATTAACCTAATCTGTTACATACAGAAACCCACAAGCTCAGGGAGAACATGAGAACAGACCCCGAGGTGGAAATCAAACTGAGACCCTGGCAGTGCAAGGCGACAGTGATAACCACTAAGCCACTCTGGCATAATAGAAAAAGACTCTATACACTTTAGAGTTCATAATTCTATTTTTTTCCATCAGCATTCACATCAATAAAGCAGTTCCTCTGGCAGTCATAAACACCCCTATGCTGCAAGGCGAGGTTGTACACTTCAGATCATGATCAGCCCTTTTCCCTTTATTCTTTCATTTGTCTTGTCTGTTCATCAGATGTTGTTCTAAAACTCTGCAGACCTTGTTTTTAAACATGCTGTCAGTAAACTTAAATCTAGTCTTCCTGTTTTTGAGGTTTAGCATCAGTTTACATTGTGGTGAACCCTTTGTATTGACTCTTGTGAATTCTTTTTTGAGTGTTGGCTTTGACACGTACATCTGTCATAAAGGGATTTTTCCTTCACCAGCATCGAAAGGATCCAGTCGATTTTGATGTAGATCCCCAAGGAATAAAGTTGAAAGTCTGTACTTTCATCTCATTTACATACATTTTTTACTTTCAATTCCTAATATTTAGTAGTAGACTGCTAACACTGCAATAACTTTCTCATTGCCCAAATATTTATGACCCTGATTATGTACTATATCACCTGGGATGGTTCATGAACCAGTATTCTTTATTCTCAACACCTTAATGAGAAACCAGAAGGTCTTTTCCATGTCATGCAAAGAACTTACACTGCAGACTCCTTCCATAAATGTTACAGAAATGTTTCCATAAAAAAAAAAATCACCATGGTGAATATGTTATTCCGTTCAGTTCAGCATGCATGAGCTCTTACTATAGAAAATATATAGTATTGGAGTCAATGCTTTTATTTAAATCTGTTATATGCAGCACTAAGGTCAGAGCTGCTGTTATAGAACATTAATCAACACCTTGTTATACCTTGTATAGAAATTAGGGCGGGGCAGATAGCTGCACACAAAATCTCAGTTTAACTTTAAGCAAAATGGACCATTTTAGTTTTCTTATGTAGGTCAGCGGTCATCTTACTCTACATGCCCCCCACCCCCACCCCCACCCCACGTGCATTTACAGTAACGTATATTGTGCTGTAATGCACTTAGGCTGTGTGTTTGTTTTCTCTCCGTAGCCTGAAGAGTCTAAAATCAATGTTAACTTCTGCAGTTAGTGTTTGGTTGCTGACTCAGCGCTTTACTACTGCGGGTATATGCTATACGTTTAATGCTTTGTTTCACCTGAACCAACACAGTGTTTCAACCTCTAGCAACTACAGGCTGCTTCTTTTTTTTTTTTTTTGATTGATACCCAAAAGTAATCAATAGCTCAACCTTATGTTTTTGAGTGCGGAGCTCTGCTAATGTGTGCAGGCAGTTGAGTTAACGCGAATTCACAATTTGATTTTCATTGTACAAAATAATAGTTTCTTAGAATGCATGTTAGTTCTGAAAAAAAGGAGCAGAACTACACGACTCATCAGCCGCAGCAATGACATGTTACATCACTATCACTTATTCCTTTATTCCTGTTTCACTTGAATTGATAGTTGGGTTCCAGTTTATCATGGATTTATTGTCAAAGTGTCAGGGATGATTCACAAACGACAGGTGGAAATGTGCTGCCTACAAACGTGGCTCCCAATAGGACAGCTCGAGGTCACCCGATTACACTCATCTGCAATAAATCTCATAAATGGTATAAACAGACCAAAAGAGACAAAATAAAAATATATATGCTCTTGAGATTTATCCAGAACGTTACAGAGCCTTTAGTTTGTGACTGACTTTCTGTGACCTTTGCTGATCTCTCCTGATCCAGATTGCATGACCCCAGCCTGATCGCTCCGACTCAGTACTCTGATTACCCGTGTTTGTTCTGTTCGCCTGATAAATGTTTAAGAAAAACTTTTTACCGCACTTGTGTCCTTGCCTCAAACCTTCCCAACTCTAGGTTTGTTTTGTAATCATGCCTTGTGTCCATGGTTCATTTGCGATCCTTGCTTTTTGGTTGTGTTTGTGCTTTAAATAACAAACTGCCTGCACTTGGATCCAACCTTCGCTTCCCATTTGTGACAAAGTTCTTGGCCAAGCGTAGTAAATCTGAACATACATCTATACATCACCACTGAACCTTTTTTCACTTCTTTTACATGATTTTTTGCTTAACATTACATACTAATAGTATTTCTTAGCATAATAGTTTTTTGTGAAGTCAGCATTAAGTTTTCTGCTGAGTCATCGGTTATTATGTAGATGGTTTGGTCATGTTTCATAACCAACCCTGCATCAGCTGTACCATAACCTGTCTGTGACCTGGGAGTCAAGTCACGTCAACTGGACTAAAAAGGAACTGAAGTAGCTACTTGGATCAGTCGTTTCTGCCTCACAAGAAAGATGTCCAGTTGACATGACTTAACTTAATCTTTACACTCCACCTGTGTGTCAGTTTGTTTGTCTATTTGTTTCTCTCCTAATTCATCTTTCCTTTTGTTTGCCCATCTCTGTTTGTTTTACTGCCTGTCTAGTCAGTTTATCTTCTTATTCTTCTTTGTTGTTTAACACCGGTTGAAATCCAGTAGATTGCTTTATTGCCAACTGTAGGACTTACTCTACCTCAACTCCCTGGCCACCTAAAGCTGGTTTTCTAGCCAACCCTTCCTTAAGGAAACATCCAATATCTCATTCCCTGATATTGTCTTGCTCTGTGTCACGAACTCTGATTATTTAATTGCCTGTCAGTTTCTTTGTCTGTCCATCTTTTTGTTTGTTTGTCTGACTGTGTGTCTATCCATCCATTGGATGTGTGATCTATACAGTTTCCCCATTGATCTTCTCTCTCTTTCTCCTTCAGGTAGACCAAAGCAGTTCGGTCCTAGAGCAGCTGGGTTTGGACCCGAACTCGGATTTCTCCGACTCAGGTGTGCAGCAGCGTTTAGAGGAGCAGCGCGAGAAAATCCGCAGGGAGATCCGCAAAGAGCTGAAGATCAAAGAGGGAGCAGAGAACCTACGGCGCGCCATCAGTGACAAACGCAACGCACACCAGGTGGAGAACCAGTTACGCTCCTCCAAACGCAGACTGGATGCACTACACACACAGCTGCAAGAACTTGATGCACACATCATGGTAAAGGGACATGATGACGGCAAGGGTGAGGATGTGATTTGCACGTACACAGTACAGTATGCAAATAATCTCTCCGTCAAAGACTCATATGGTGTGTTTGACCCCCAGATGACCTCCTGTATCCGGGGACGACGGGACGATCGTCAGCCAATCAGGAGCGCATCATGGCCCTGGAGCGGCAGCTCAACATTGAGCTAAAGGTCAAACAGGGAGCAGAGAACATGATCCCCATCTATGCCAATGGAGCCACTAAGGTATCACACACACACACACACACACACACACACACACACACACACACACATTATACACATGTATTACCACATACACCCATTATTTCCACTACGTGTTGGAGTGTCTCTGATAATGTCAAGCCACTCCTGAACCTAATCTAGCTACTCCTAAATGTATACCTCAGTCGGACACACACAGAAATCAGCCAAGGTGCTCTCCACAGTTCCCTCGCCGAGCTTTGACCCAAAAGTTAAACACTTTAAGGCGGAAGAAGCTGCTAACTATAAGGTGGTGTTGTCTGCTTTCAGATAACAGCAGAACACCAGGGATAGCAAAAAAAGTAAAGTGGGCTGTGAACTTGTCCATGTTTTCACCACTTGAGGTGCTACCAGTTCACTGTTAGCTAACTGGTCTGTCGATAGTTTTGGTTTATGATGTAATTGATCACCCAGGAAAACAATACTAAATATAGTTGGAAGCAATGATGATTGGGTCCAAGCACCTGGGCCATCGCCGCCCAGGCACACCGCACAACCTGTGTGCTTTTTGAGTGTGTTAAGTCCTCAAAAAAGCCCTGGATGCTGGGGAAAAATGAATCACACTATGATGTCACAAGGACAGAGGGCACATAAAAAATTATAATCCTTAGAAGATTCCAACCTGTGTGCTGATTTTCATGACTTTTTGAGAATGCACACTATGACGTAGTAGGGCTGATGTTATAGTGCTTGGGCAATAAATCGATAGATAGAACATGGTGAAAGCCGCTGCACACAGATCTGGCACATCCTTGCATACTGTGTTGTGGTGACTCTGATGTAACCAAGTGTAACTGTGCCAGTAGAGCAGATGTGATCTGGTTCTGTGTCCTGCTCTCTCATTCTCTCTTTCTCCCTCGTTCCCAAAACCACACCACCACACAATTCCACATCTTTTTATGGCCAATCACAAGTCCAGGCATCCTGTGTAACAGCATGCTAATCTGTTGATCAATGTTCCTGTGCACTGCTGACTCCACACAGGTGTCGTGTTTCTGCTGAAATGCTGTGTGTAATGCTTTGTGTAGGGAGCAGTTACTCCATCTCTCACTGGCTCTTCCTTCCTGTCACATGCTGCTGTCTAAGTGAGCGTGTGTGTGTGTGTGTGTGTGTGTGTGTGTTAAAAGCCACAGAACTAAACTGGTATTGCTGCTCTGACACACACTAATGCTTTTAACCTCTTGTGTGACGTGATAAGGAGGTAATGATGTGAGACAGGTGTATCAGTGCAGGAGTGTGACCTGCTCTCTGTACGGTGTCTCTGACAGGACAAAAAGCTGCTGCAGGCCACACAGCAGATGCTGCAGGACAGCAAGACCAAGATCGACATCATCCGCATGCAGATCCACAAAGCCAAGCAGGCCACAGAGCACACGGCCGACACGCAGGGTAGATATCCCCTCACCTCCTGTAACTGTCTCACCTCCTAGGCCTGTCTCACCTTGTGTCTCCCCTCGTGGACCTTTTTAACCTCCTGGACCGGTCTCACCT
>JAOTRS010000012.1:17793590-17812706 GCA_028565755.1 Dinotopterus cunningtoni | reverse complement strand
CTAGTCACACTCACGTGAGCGCTTAATTTGCAAGGAACATCGCTAGTCACACTTGCGTGAGCGCTTAATAACGGAATCACTGCTGTAAAGTAAAAAAAAAACAAATGAACCGGCACATTACCTTTGAAAAGAATTGCGACAGTTTCTTGTGTAAGGCAGAGAGTGTGTGTCTGGCTCTGTCTGTGTGTGTGTGTGTGTAATGTGCGTACACACACACACACACACACACACACAGCGCCTGCATGCACAAACGGAAACACTTATCTGTCGGGATTAAGTGCAGGTTAATTTGTTTTATTTTTACTTTATATTTTGTATTTATTATTTTTATGTATTTATTTTTTTGGGCTGTAGAACGAATAATTTGAGTTTACATTATTTCTAATGGGAAAATTAAATTTGGTTTACGAGTGTTTTGTAATACGAGCCCGCTTCCGGAACAAATTATGCTCGTAATCCGAGGTTCCACTGTACTGTACTGCAAAAGTTTCAACAAATCTTATCCAGCGGTCGACTTAAGCTGTGTCCACACGCGCTTACAAACACAAAATAAAAGATGTTTTACACGCACACACGTGGTCACAGTGTTATATTAAACAGTACACGCACACACGAATGTTAATTATACCAGTGAAAGACGCACACTAAGACTTGTTTGTTTTTCAAATCAAAATTTATTGAAAGTCTTTGCTCGTCTTGCGGAACACTCGCAAACCGCGTTACTTAAACTCCGAGGTTCCACTGTATCAGTCCTTAGCCTTTTTTATGATAACAGACAACAGCTTAGCTTGTTTAACGTGTTTTCATTGTACATAAGCGATTACCTCAGAGTGTTAGTGTTTCATTCTGGATCACTCATTAGAGTTAGCCTGTTATCATTTCCTATTTCAGCATAACTTTAGTTCAAAAGCTTTACTATCTCCATTGTTTCTTAGAAGAGTTTCTCACGGCCTTGTTTTTGTTTCTGCATGCATGGTAGAAAACCGCCCTAACCGGGCAGTGTGCTTTGTTTAACGCTTTCCTGTAATGTGATTTTCTCTGCTTATTATGCTCTCTTATCTCGTCTAACTCTTATTTGCTTTTCAAAGATAAGCGTAATATGAATTTATCACTCATTGTCATATCACAAATTCCAGGTCAGTGTGCTGTATGCATGTGGATGTGCATGTGCGCGTCTGTGTGTGTATGTGTGTATGAGCTCACTTTCTTACGGTCGTCTTTCGGCTGCTCCCAGACTGTTTTGTGTGTGTGTGTGTTTTTTTTAATAATGATCTCACTTTTCACAAGAATCTTGGCTGTGAGATTGCATCTACATGACTACTTGTCTAGTCTGTAATCAGTATCAGTTCCAGGTAATCTACAAGCAGCCCCCGACCCCCCCCCACACACACACACACAGACAGACAAATTCACCTGACGTGCTGTGATATGTAATCTGACTTCTATCTCTGGCTCTTCATTTCTCACCTGCAAGCCATCACTGCGCTTCAGGGCCAAAAACAAAAGGTGTACAAGTGTTTCTCTAACAGCCTGGTGCTGAGCCATGATCACTTTAAATTACTTCCACACTCTTTCGCTCTGTCTTGAACCCTTTACTGTGTGTATGTATGTGTGGATGTGGAGCTTGGGGATAATCAGTGCTATCCTAGTAATATTATTGTCTCAGTCCTTTGCTTTAATCTTTTGCATCATTATTTAGTGAAATTACAGAATTGCTTTGTGGTTGTGGCTCAGATTCCTCCTGAACTGATTATTAAGATAGTTTATGTTGAAATGTTCAGGAAATAGCAAAGCCAGCAAAACACCTTCTAGTACCTGAGCTACAATCAGTTTTACTAACAGAATAATAAAAACAGGATGCAATGTAGCTAGCTATCGGTCTATGAGATGGTGCTTTAGAAGCTGAGTGGAGAAATAGCTGAGACAGCTAGACAGGCTAAAGAACTAAAGTGCCGCTGCATCTTATCTGGAGATTGATCCTGAGATGTTAATCCTGCTGCACTGGTATCATCAGCAGGACAATGGAGGGCATCGTGGGTAACGTCAAGAAAACGTGAGACCGACTAGAGCATGGTGGTGATGAAATGACTTTAAAGTTGTAGGTTCGGTTCTCCAAAGCAGCAATATTGTGATTTAAAGCCATGTTTCATACTGACTATGTAATAATGCTATGTTGTTTATGAAAAGAAGTTTCACACTGCAGCTTTAACGTGTTCATGTTCCTCTGCTAGTCTTTACTCTGCACAAAAACCACACATCTTCATGTACGGCTGCGCTTGGTTGATTAACACATAAGCCATGTGTCTTCATTATCATAATCAACATTTGCAGCCAGTGACAACATCAGCACACACACACTGCTTTGCCTCATATATTTATTCAGCGGGAGTTCATTTCCCTCTAATCTTTCAATCTCTCATCACTCACTCTCGCCGCTTTCTCTGTCCCACTTATTAACACACTACATCTTTCACTGCTTCACTTATTCACCTGAACCCACCCTATAGCTGCCTTTACTTGCAATTCCTTTCTCCATACTTTCCCCCCCAAGTGTCTCTGGTGCTTCCTGGTCAGGACTCAGTCCGGGCGCGAGTCAGGACTTTATACTGCGACCTTTCACCTAACACTCTGTGCTAATGAAACTTCGCTCATAGCTTCACCACACAGACCCTCTGTCAAGCTGAACGCAAAAAAATAATAATTAAAAACTGGTAAATAGGCTAGTTCACTTAAACGAGAAAGCAGATGCAGGAATGTGGAGTTCACTTCCTTTAGGGCAAAACTGAAATAGCTGAACTTTAACCATGTGCAATATGCAAATATGTGAGGTATGATCCAAAAAAAGAAAAGAAAGTTTCTGAAAAAGAAATCACTTGTAAATGATGTCAACCTGATGTCAGTAAAGATTCTTAGCGTGTTTTTATATTGATCACATTTTATTTGTACCGTGCCCAGGAATGATTGCTCCCCCTTCCCCACTGTTCACATTGTTTTTGTTCTCCGTACTCGGGTACACTTGCATATTTACACACCCTCTGATACAGCAGTTGGCAGTATGCACCTATTTGGTTTGTCAGCCGATATTAAACACAAGAAGTAGAGAACAAGGAAGTTAATGTTCACCCTATGCCTAATATTATTGATATTTCTTAAAAATATCAATATTATTGGAAAAAAAAAGTCAAAAGCAACGCTCTCATGTACCTTCCTACTATATCAGCTATAGCTGTGTAGGGATGAGATTTACTCGTGCTATGTGCACACTGAGAACTCTGAGGAGACCGACAGCACTGATGGCGTTGCTTCTTAACAGCAATCTACTTTCATCCTCTGGTACAATTGGCTTCTGATTTGATCAGATTTTTTGACCCTTTGTCAGGCTAAACGGTTCAAATTTTACTGGAAAATAGGTTACTTCGCACATGGACATGGTTCCTAAGCTGAGAACGATTGAGTTCTCATTGATCAAAATGAACCAGACTTTGGGGTCAAGTGATCTCAAAAACGATCCTGGGACCCTCAGTTGATGAAGGTTAGGTTATCTGGAAATTGAGTCATGTCAACTGGACTTCTTTCTCAGGTTGAAATGTTTCACTACTCATGAAAGTACCTTCTTCAGTGTGAGGGAAGTTAGTGGAATTCCACATATTTTGTTCTTTTTCTCCCCTACTGAAACAGCTTGTTATGTGAATGGTGGAGAAGGTGAGAGTAGGAGGCAGACTCGTTACATATTAGAGGAGGGAGGATTGTTAAGAAAAACCAGTAATAGAGAAAGATAAGAGAGTGTGTAATGACCAGAGATAGTTTTAGGATTCCCTTGGTGCGGTTTTCCTGGTGGTCCTGTGAAGACATCTTGATCTTCTTCGAGTTGGATGACTTGGCAGCAACTGGATGAAAAGCCAGCATGAAAAATGGGAGACAGGTTGTGCCTTAGATCTCCACTTCTGTTGAGAGCAGGATTTACACTTGCACATAGATGGCCTCTTTTATACCTTTCTTGTCCCTCTTGATCTTTCATCTCGCTCCAATATTTGTATATTATCAGCCTCACATGTGTGTCTTTTGTCCTTCAGGTGAAGGTATACTGCTGATTCTGGTCCTAAGATGTGCTGGTACATCCTGCTATGAAGAGGTTGTTTTGTCTCCCCAATGTAGAACACTCTTCACTGCACTGGACTGCACGTATATTTTAGTGCTTAAGTCAACCTGATGTCACTATTATTTGAAAAGAAAAGAAAAAACAAGTGAAATGACATCACTAGCAAACTAGCTGTTCTTAATACCTCAGTCTGATTGGACTGAAGGTGCTGATTCACATTCTTATATTTATTTTCCAATATGTTAGAAGATTTCTAGTAGTGACTTTACAGTGGTCTTGTACAGTGAACGTTTATATAAGCAGATTTAAGGCCATTGTGGAAACGCTAATGTGATGAAGTTTCCTGGAAAGACAATGTTATTAACGTTGACATGGATGGAAGGAGTCTCCAGTGTCAGTGCTTTGTAACAGTCAGACGTAAAGATGGAACTGTGAGTTGTAAAATGTATGATGTCACTTTTTTTTAATGAATAATTGTTATTATTGGCATGAAGAATTAAACACTGGACAGTGCAGGGGTTCACAGTGTGTTCTGAACCAAACTCCTCCTCCTTTTAGAGATCAGGCTTAACAGATTTTTGGGAGGTTGATATGCTGCGTTTGGGGTAAAGTGAGGTAAAGCTCTGGAACTAATCATCTCTCTCTCTCTCTGTGTCTGTCATTAGTTCATTCTCTCACTTGCACTGACAACATACAACATGAGAACATCATACCAGTCTCATGATGTCACAAGATCTCTCTCTCTCTCTCTCTGATCTAACCACAGATGACATCATGCTTTTCCCCTCAGCCATACCTCCTAATTAGAGGCTGCCGTGTTTACCTTCCACATACAGGACTGTACAGCTGACTGACTGACTCTCTCTCTCTCACACACACACACACAGACACACAGACATGTGCATATGACTATGTGATACCAAGCTAATTTTACTGTAAAGCCAGTGGTTACTCGGTGACCGCACGGTAAAGGAGGCGGTTTATTTTAAGGGTTTGAGAGCAAAGGTTTACACACCCTCAGTACAAAATGAAGTCTTTTAGGGAGCAAAAAGTGTCACACTGTCTGGGGTCAAACACACGTAGTCAAAAATAATGCAGATTATGCAGAGATGTGTACATATGTATGTGTGCATGTGTGTGGAGATGGACTTATAGAGGAGGGGGTCTTTAATTTATGTAGATAATCTAGAGAGGCAGATAAGAGACATTCAATTTTTAAAGTGTTTCAAGTGTACCTTTCTGTTTCTTTCTGTCTGTCTGTCTCTCTATGTACAATCTTGATTCTGTCTGTCTGTCTGTCTGTATATCATTCTTTTTCTGTCTGTCTGTACTGTATATCATTCTGTTTTTGTCTGTCTCTCTGTCTGTACCTTATTCTGTTTCTCTGTCTGTCTGTATATCATTTTGTTTCTGTCTGCCTTTCTGTGTACCATCCTGTTTCTGTCTGTTTATCTTTCTGTTTCTGTCTGTCAGTCTGTTTGTCTGTACATCATTTTGTTTCTCCCTCTCTGTCTGTCTGTCTGTATATCATTATGTTTCTGTCTGCCTGTCTGCCTTCCTGTGTACCATCCTGTTTCTGTCTGTCTGTTTCTGTCTGTCAGTCTGTTTATCTCTTTGTATATCATTCTATCTCTAGCTGTCTCTTCTTTTCTGCCCTTCTCTCTCCCTGCCTGTCTCTCTATCTCTCTCTCTGTATATCACTCTGTATGTCTTTTTTATTCCTCTCTCTTCTCTCTCTCTCTTCAGCCTCCTGTCACAAACACACACACATACTTGTAAGAAACAATGAAATACAGACATGTATAACTTTACATGTATAAATGGGTCACATGACTCCCCTGTATGCTGTGCAGAAAAATATGCTGCTTTAAGAAAAGAGAGGAGTGAGGTGGAGGAGTGGTGAAGGAGGGAAGGAAGGGAGTGAGCGAGCGAGTGACTGAGTGAGCCGGTGTAACTCTACACCTCTTCCGCCCTGAAACAATTCACCACACCTCCACTTGCTCTCACTCTTTCTCCCTCTCTCTTTCTCCAGCACTGCGTTACCATAAAAGGGCAAAAGAACACAGCGAGTGGGTAAGCGAGAGAGATAGAGAGAGAGAGAAAGCTGTTGAATTCTTTTGCTCTCTCTCCCTCTCTCACTCACACACACACACACACACACACACACACATAGACTCTGCAAACTATTTGCTTTCAGTTTATTTGAGAAGTGCTATCTACGGTGCATACTCCACATGCCATCAGATAACACTGATATGTGTGTGTGTGTGTGTGTGTGTGTGTGTGTGTGTGTGTGTAGTTATTTAGAGGCCTACTGTCTAAAATTTTTTTCTTTATTTCACATCAGAAACATTACAAGAGTTTATTACAAGAGTTGTGGAGCTATTGAGTAGTGAAAGTTTAACACAAAGTGATGAGGATAAAACAGCTGGAATCTTCCAGATGTGACAGCAGTGAAGAAGTAGAAAATGTCTGAGATGATAGAGGTGTGGAAAAGGAAAGACCAACAGTAGACAATCAAGCAAGGAGCACCGAGTATCCATGCCCAGATAAGACTTTAAGCCCAGATAATACTTTTTAGCTTCAACAATGGAGGTGTTGGCAAGACATCACAAAACCATGTGCTTTTAGAATACAGGAGAGACAGGAAGTAAATTCTGGTGATGGTGACCTCTAGTGGAGTGGCAGGGGATTGACCTGGGATGTCATGACCATCTGAAAGAATCATTGGAATTTACTTCCTGTCTATATATTATAAAAACACTTGAAAAAAATACATTTATACTTTAGAGGAGCGGGGCTTACACACTCAAATTACCCCTACATGTTGGGGAGGCAGGGTAACGAGGGACAAATGACCTTGATATTTTTCGGGAAACAAAGATTGCAGGGGCAAATTACCTTTATGCTTCATGGAGGCGGGGCTTACATGGACAAATTACTTTTATGTACTGTTGAGAATGGCCTTACAGGAGCAAATAATCTTTATGCTCTGGAGAGGCGAGGTTTACAGGGACAAATCACCTTGCTACTTTCAGAAGGTGGGGCTTACAGGGACAAATTAATTATACACTTTGGGGGGATGGGGTGACCAGGGATGAATGATAAATTCATACTTTCGGTAGGCAGAGCTTAAAGGGGCAAATTACCTTTATGCACTCGGGAGGAGGGGCCTACAGGAACAAATTATCTTTACACTCTATGAAGGCGGGGCTTACAGGGACTAATTATCTCTCTGCTTTAGGGAGTCGGGGCTTACAGGGACAAATTACCTTTATCCTATGAGGAGGTGGGAATTTTAGGGACAAATTACCCTTGCACTCTGCTGAGGCGGGGCTTTCAGGGACCAATTTCTTTTATGATCACAAATAAATGACCTTTATGCTCCCAGGTACAAATTAGCTTTACGCTTCAGGGAGGTGGGGCTTGCAGGGCTAAATTACATTAACGTTCCAGGGAGGCGGGTCTTACAGAGACTAATTAACTTTAGACCTCAGGCAGTCAGGGCTTATAGTGCTAAATTACTTTTATGCTCTGGGGAGGAGGGGCTTACAGGGACTTATTTCTTTTATGATCTGGGAAGGAGGGGCTTACAGGAACAAATCGCCTTTATGCTCCATGGAGGAGGGGCTTACAGGGACAAATTAGCTTTGTACTTTAGGGAGGCAGGACTTACAGGGTTAAATTACAGTTATATTCCAGGGAGGCGGTGCTTACAGGGGCTAAATTACTTTTATGCTTCGGGGAGGCAGGGTTTACAAAAACTGACTAACTGGACCCGAGATGAGGCTCATATTCACACAAAAATAGGTTAATTACATTTTGGTGCAAAATGAAAACTTTTCATGAAAATTGTATAGTATTTTAGATTCAGTATTTTTTATTGTAGATTGAATGAACACCCTGACAGAGAATTCCTTTGTGCGTGTGCATATGTTTATAGTAAATATTATTTCTCTGGTCTTTCACACACAGTGTGTATTGCTTCTCTGGTTTGAGTGTAGAAGTGAATGTGTACATTGCCACATTGGAATTTTTCCGGATAGTAGTGAGTCAGCATGTTTATCAGAGCTTGTTCCTGTAGCTGATTACAGGAACAAGGACGGACAGAAAAGAGAAGGAGAGAGGGGGCAAAGAGACAGGGAGAAAGAGAGAGAAAGAGAGAGAGAGAGATGTACAGAGAATGAAACGAGAAAAAAGTACAGGAAAAAACATGCTTTGCCATTTGCTTTTCATTAGATGTCCCGATTTCAGTGTCGATTGTTTGGAGGCTCTGTTCTGAGCGATGGGTGAAATTTCATGCCATTTAAGGACACACACACTCACACATGAAGAAACACACCCACAGCAACATGGCCACAGAGCCTCGGGGCGAAAGAGCCTGGGTAAAGTTGTAGTTTTGGCACATGGTGTGGAGGGATAATTAATACGCTGATGGGGCACACATGGTGGAAACGGGAAACACATTACTGGCGTGGTCCCGAAGCCTGCCCGCTGGTCGTTAAAACCAGAACTATCATGAGAAATCCAAGGGAGTTACCTCCAAAAGCCTTTTAAACACTTCATGCTGGAATCAACGATTAACTGCGACTCGGCTGTGATGTTCAGTTCCTTGTCGTGTTTTAAAAAAAAAAAAATTATCTCGAACAGGAAAATGGCGCTGGATCAAGAGTCCACCTGTGAATCTAGGTCAAAGTTCAGGTGTGAATCTTATTAAAACCACAGCCCAGTCTCCTCACTCAGCACTCTCACAGCTGTACATGAAAGATCTGTAGATCATTACCAGAGAACAACCGTGCCATTTTAAGTTGCCAGATGAGTCCTTCATCCTGGTCAGTGGATCCAGAGCTGATTCTGGGAAACACTGCCACACCAGTCTATCCACAGCTCCTTCTCTGGCCAGCTGGCTGTTATCATACACCAGGGTCAAGGCTAACACCCATAACCTCCAAGACAACAGATCATCCACAGCTATCTGCCCTCTTATACATAGATGAGAATACAGATGCTTATGATTGGCTAGATCGCTTTGATTGACACAGTCTTTCCCCTCCTACCCAGGCAGCCCAGCCCATTTTGTTTACTTGTGTCTGAGCCATGTATAGCTCTCATGTTTGTGACCATAGACTTTTGAACAGGAGAACAAGAGAATATTTGAAATTCTACACAGACAGTAACCCGAGCTTAGGATCACAGCAGGGCATCCTGGAGGTTTGAGGCAGCAAGCCTTTGTGCTGAATCTCCGTTCCACAAACTGTATATGATAGATTGTGGGAGGGAACCAGAGTACCCAGAGGAAACCCACCAGTCACGGGGAGAACATGGGTAACCCAGAGGTGGGAATTAAACCCTGAATCTGGAGGGGCAAGGCGACAGTGGTAACCGCTATGGCGCTGTTTCACCGACTTTACAACAATCTACATTAAAACCAAACAATAAAATCTGTTCTTAGCTTCAAGAAGTGAGGTTGGTGAAGGAGTGACTGTTTACAGCTGCTATAGTGTAAGTGAGAACAGGAAGTAACACCTATATTTTTATATAGTTTATATAGTTTTATTTATACCTGTTGCATATTCTGTGTAATTTATGTATATTTTTATATATTTTCATTTTCATTCTATTTTATTTGAAACTGTTGTAAATCTGTAAATTGTAAATGTTTATACGAAATCCCAAATTTGTTAATTTTTTTTTTTTGCATTTTTTTAATTAGAAATTCTATTTTTAGTTGAATATATTTTTCCAGTGCAATTTTCCTTTTATTGTAGTGAAATCTTCCATTTTTAGGTCACAGACAGTCATATACAGCATTTCACTGCATATCATACTGTGTATGGTTGTGTACGTGACAAATTAAATTTGAATTTAATGGTTGATTACTGAGTAAAAATAATGGTGTGTCGTTCAGTCAATCGGCAGTCATCTTGCAGTGGTATAAAAGGTGTAAAGCGCTGACATGATGGGAAATATTACATTTCTGGGTGGTAACAGTGACTGTTTATACTGTTACATATATACTTTATACTGTTGATTATTTTCCTAAAAAAGCATACCGAGTGTTTTATTCTTTCGTTACAGTACAAAACAAAGACCTAAGTTTCTAAAAGTTGTGGTACAAGGCTGGCAGGATCTTACTCTCTCTCTCTCTCTCTCACACACACGTCTACTCACATACACACACACACACACTTCTCAGAGGAGCAGTAATGTTACATGGGTTTAGGGCTCACTGGGCAGTGGAGGTGGTGATGATGTAGATGGTGGTAGAGTGTGAAAGTGAATGGTCTCTGTGTGCTCATGGTGTGCCACACCCTGCTCCTCTTATACACTGTGTGGGCGTATATGTGTGTGTGTGTGTGTGTGTGTGTGTGTGTGTGTGTGTGTGTGTGTGTGTGTGTGTAAAAGTGGGGAGTGAGGTCAGAAGCAGCCTTATTTGGTAATCTCTCTCCCTTTCTTTCCCCCTCTTTCTTTCTCTTTTTTTAATTGAGCCATTCACTCTCTCAGGTTCTCATCAGGGGACGTCTCATATTAAACTCATTTACGTCTCCTCTTCTTCTTCTTCTTTCTCACCTCTAAAATCTCATGCTGACATCCCTCTTTGCTCCTCCCTGTCTCCTCCTTAGTCGTTTTCTCATTCTTTGTCTCTCCCTTTCTCCTCTCTATTTCTTCCCTCTTTCTCTGCTCTCTTTTTTGCTGACTCTCTGTCCAATCTTCCACTCTCTTCTTTTTCACTACTTTGCTCTTTTTCTCCTACTTTTCCTTCTTCTTTTTAAATCTCCCATTACTCTCTCTCCATCTCTCTGTTACTTCTTCTTCTTCTTTCTTGTTTTGTCTCTCTTCATCCCTCTAATAGCCGTGCCCTACAGACATAAGGCAGACTTGAATTGGTGGAGAAGAAAAGAGACGCTGAAATAAAAGCAAAACCTTCTTTCCCGGTTATCAGTCAGAGATGATGTGGTGCTGCTGGAGGTGGAAACAGAGATGCCACATTCCTTACATTCCACTGCAGCAGCTCTCAGCTCTGAGACTCGGCCGCTTAATTCTTTATTTCACACTTTAATCAGCAAATCCCAGCATTCCAGATCAAGAGAAATCAAAAACGACACCTGGAATAATAAAGAACTTAGAAGCCTGAAAAGGTCAGATTACCCCGCAGAAGAGTCTAACCCTCTGGTCATGCTGTTTGAGGAAAATTATCATGACAGGGGCATGTAAGGCAGCATGGTTGCTTAGTGGTTAGCACTGTCGCCTTGCACATCCAGGTCCTAGGTTTTATTTCTGAGTACAATTCCAGTTTCCTCCCACAGTCCAAAGGCATACAGTGGCTAAGTGGTGCTCCCAAACTGCCCATAGTGTGTGAATCCACGTGTGAATGTTGACCGGAGGTCCTACCACAGTCATACAAAATGAGAAGAAAAACAATGGTCACCATTGCCTTCCACAGTGCCTGGTTGGACTACAAAGGTTCCTAGATGGATGGATGGAGAGTGATGTAATGAAGTGGACTTCCTGTTACTGAATTGATTTATTCCTCTTATACCACAGCACTTTGGCAATGCTAGTCTGCATTGTACTTCACTTACTCACTTACTCATACCACTTAATCCTGTAGACAGGGTCGCGGGGGGCCTGGAGTCTATCCCAGAAGACACAGGCTGGGGTACACCCTCGCCAGGATGGTAATCCATCGTAGGGCACACACACTTATTCACACACTACAGGCCATTTTAGAACATTTTTTAAAGCCAATTAGCCTAATCTGCATGGCTTTGGACTGTGGGAGGAAACCAGAGTACCTGGAGGAAACCCACCAAGCACGGGGAGAACTCCCGAGATGGAAATCAAATCCATAATCTAAAGGAGCAAAGCGACAGTGCTAACAACTAAGCCACCGTGCTGCCCTGCATTGTAATTTTTCATCCATTAATATCCAACAAACCAACAACCAACAAATTCCTAGTCAGAATGCACTACAAATACTTTTCTCTTTCTCTTTTAATGTTAATTAGACAAATATTGCAGCTTGCCATGTTACCAAGCCACTCCTGAAGGTGTTGGAAAAGTCACAGCTTTACTTCTGACCTTTTGCAAAGCCCTGACACTGGAGACTCCTTCCTTAAATGTGAAATAAACATCTCTGTAAAGAAAACCTCACCATAGCAACAAGTTATTGTATAAATGAGATGTACTAGAATTTTTTAAAAAAAGTGGCATGATTGGCGCCACAAAAAAAAAGCATTCGCTGTATCATCCAGAGGTGGTGAGTTCGATTCCCAAGTGATTCTACAGCCATGTGTAGCCGGGACTCTAGAGAGCAGATTGAGTGTCATATCAGGTTGGACGACGGGGTGGCGTACTCACACTCCTACATCAATTATAGTGACATGGGCGTCTGTGAGTTCATGCAAGCGGAAGGGGTGGATAGCGCTCTCCTCAGTGTGTGAGCAGCAGTTCGAAAAAAGGCGGATCTTGGAGGAAGCTAAGGGAGAAGAATCGAGTAAACGTTACCAAAAAAAGAGCTTATCAATCTATAAGCTTTTGTCGGAGATACAGATAATTAGCCTAATCAAAAACTTCTGACCAATCAGAATCCAGAACCCTGCAGCACAGTGCTATAGACTGGAGTTGAAACAACAGTTTGGAGAACATAACTCGAAATTAATACACAAGCGTAGCTCCACATTAATGCACTAGCTCCTGTGGGACTGAGTTTTTTTCATTTAGATTTCTTTTTAATCCACCCAAAACCCAGGGAATTTCCCTGACAGTGGGCGTGGCTTGCTTAGAACCAGGTTCTTTGAAGTGCTTCTTGCTGAAGGCTGCAGTGACACGAGGGAAGCGAAGAGCCATACAGTCAGAGTCAGGCCACGGGTTTGGAGAGGGAGTCTGGGTTAACGCCATCAAGGCTAAAGATATATATTAACTCTGTGTGTGTGTGTGTGTGTGTGTGTGTGTGTGTGTGTGTATTTGTGTGTTCCTTGTAGCTGATTAATGATGTGGATATTTTGTCTGTGTGGCGTCTCTGAAGCGCAGGATGTTTGTGACTAGCTGGCGTCAAGCCTCAAACAAAAATAAATGCACACACACACACACACACACACACACACACACACACACAATCCTGTGCCGCTACACATCATCAACCAAGATGGCCAAAGTTTGCTTCATCAGTTACAAAAGCAGCAATGGACCCCATTCTCATCTGACGTCTTTCGGTGACACAGTGTCATCTAGTATAACCTTTATATATATATATATATATATATTAGTCGTACTGTATGTTTGGATAATATTTAAAAGCAAACTGATACAAAAAAAACTGAAGGATGATAAATAGATTATAAAATCATTCTACTTTCACACGAAGGGTTTTGACTTTTGACTTGAGTGTGAAAGCTGTTCTTTAACTTATTTAGTGAAAACAGTGGTCTAGGGTTCAAGAACACCCTGGGACACTTAAAAAACATGAATCTTTAACATCATGATTGGTGCCAATAATTTTATAAATATATAAAAGTTCACTTCATAAGAAGGATTTAGGGAGAAAAACATGTCCATCTCTCTTTCTCTCTCTCGCTTTGTTTTTTGCTGAGCTGTTCCTTTTTTAGCTCTCTCTCTCTCTCATTCTCTTTCTCAGTCTTGCATCATCACCACCATCATCGCACTTGTATTTGTACAGAAATCAATCCCAGGCTTTCCTGCCATTTGTGGATGAATCTGAGCTCAGGAATGTTCCAGTCATCATCATATAGTTGTACTGACTGAGGGGATGAAAAACACACACGCACACAGGGTGCAGAAGCACATAGCTACAGTATATTTAAAAAACTTCAATTGCTTTGGATAATGAACAGTGTGAGCTTTCCAAAGGGAGCCTTTACGATTCCCCCTGACACACAAAACAGAGAAGCATTAAGGGTGATAGACTTTACTTCTAATTCACGTTCACGTCTGTATAAAAATGTCTTGTTGTTTTAAGAATGACGTGAGCCGTGATTCCAACCGGACTTAAAATGCCAACGGAGTTAAATTTGGCAGAAAGTTTATCAGAAAGTCTAACTTTGTAAGATGCAGTTCCAATCATTTTCTCGGTCGCTTTAAAACATCAACATAAGAAAAAAATCACCGGCTGGTGTGCAGGTGTAGGAGAAGCGGGGCTACTGTTATACCGTTACAGTGTGTTTCACATCCAGCGCCCATACCGCTTATCCTGTACAGGGGCCTTTCCCAGGAAACCCAGGGCACAAGGTGGAGTACGCCCTGGACAGGGTGCCAACTCATCGCAGGACTCAAGCACACTGACACACTAACACATACCACTGATCATATATATATGATATAGCTCAGTGGTTAAGGCATTGGACTACTGTTCGGAAGATCCCAGGTTCAAACCCCACAACCACCAGGTTGTCACTGTTGGGCCCTTGAGCAAGGCCCTTAACCCTCAACTGCTCAGATGTGTAATGAAATAAAAATGTAAGTCACTCTGGATAAGAGCGTCTGCCAAATGCCTAAATGTATATATGATAAATATAGGATAGGATCATATATGGGCATTTTGGAGTTTTCAATCAGCCTACAGGGCATGTCTCTGGACTGTTGGAGGAAACCAGAGTACCCGGAGGAAACCCACCAAGCACAGGGAGAACATGCAAACTCCATAGACACTGATGGGAGGAGTCGAACCCTCAATCCTGGAGGTTTGAAGTGACGGTGCTAACCACTACTCCACCATGCTCCCTTTATTACTATTATACCACAGGAAACTGCAAAGTTTTACTCTTTTTTATCTTATAAAATAATACTTTTTATCCATTTATAGTTATATGTAATAGTGCGGAATGTCCACCAAAGTCAGGTCCTGTCCTTATTTACATTCTAACTCACTCTCACTAGTTGTCTATACAGTTTTATCCAATATACAGGTTTGTGGGTGGCCTATCCCAGGAGACTTGGGGCACGAGGTAGGGTACACCCTGGACAGGGTGCCAATCCAACCCTCCACTCATGTGCTCATTCACACAATTTGGGACAATTTGGGAACGCCAATTTAACATGCATGTCTTTGGACGGTGGAAGGAAACCAAAGTAACACCAAGGCGGGAATCAAACCTGGACCCTGGAGGTGCAAGGCGACAGTGCCTTTTATAAATAACAATTTCATCAGTTTATTATTAGATATAGATTTAGGATATGTAGCACATCCAACATACAAGTCTCTGTGTATGAGCTGTTGCCATAGATACAATAACCTAGCTGTTTTTTAGAAGATGAGGCCTGGAGCCTAATCTAGGGGACTCGGGCACTAGGTGGGGCACACGTCAATTGATTTCAGGGCACACACACTACATGCAATCTGGGAATGGCCATTAGCCTAATATGCAAGTGTTTGGACTGTGGGAGGAAACCAGGGAAAACATGCAAACCCCCCCACACACAAACTGGAATTGAACCCTCGACTCTGGAGGTGCAAGGCCACAGTGCTAACCACTAAGCCACCATGCCACCAGGGACCATTGTGATCTAATAAAATCTGTATTTTATATATAATACAGCAGAAAGGGTGTCATGACCACTGGACACATGGAGCATTTAGGGAACTATTTTGGGTTTAGCCCAAGTCCACGCCTAACCATACAAAAATGTAAAACAAAAACAAACCAAACAGAAAAAGAAGAACAAAAGTGATGGAATCCATTGAGTAAATGAAGCGTACACGGATTAGCAAACAAACAATCAAACAACAAAAAGAAAAAGATAAAGTGTTAAGCGAAGGAAGTGAGGAAGATGAGAACGGGCTGGTGGCATGGCTGTTTGTGTGTGTGTGTGTGTGTGTGTGTGTGTGAGAGAGAGTGAGTGAGCCTGAGTCATTCCTGGCATTCCTCACATGGGCGGCATTACAACAGGGACAACAAAGAGTGATGATGTAGCTTCATCCTGCACAGCCTGAATACTTATATGGGCATAAAGATCCTTAGCTCACATACCTTCCTCATTAAACATTAGCTTAGGACTGCCTCAGTCTCCCCCCACATCCCCTCACACACACAGGATCATGCGTCCCCTCCCAAACTGCACATTTTTTCACTGCAAGATCTCTTCTAAATTTTGCACACAGTGACGTTAATTAAATAATGACGTAATTAAACTAATTGATTAATTAAAAGCATTAAAGTGGGCCTGTATTTTATGATTTTTTTGTGTGCGTGTAAAAACATAAATAAATATAATAATATCATTCATGTCACGTTAAAAACTTTTCAGCTGTCGTGATTGGTCCGCGCGTCTCCAGGAGTGTTGGAATGCCTGCTTCTGATTGGCTGGAGGAGGTTAACCGGGGCGGGAGCGTGCGCAAAGGCAGGCCACGCCCTCGAGCTGGACCGCACCCCGAAGCCAAGTTGCGCTCCTACAGTTCAGAGAGAGAGCGAGAGAGAGAGAGGAGAAAAAGAAAGAAAAAAAGAGAGAGAGAGAGAGAGAGACAGGCGCTCGCTAGCTCTGGACGGAGGAAGTTTGCGACGCTGAAAGAAAGAGAGAGAGAGAGAGATCACGGATAAAGCAGCACTGTTTCTCTTCATCCACCTGGGACTGAGAGAAGGCGTCTAACAAGCAGGTAAGATCAGGTTTATAATATGTGTATGCATTATTTTATTTTTATTTATTTACTTTTTTTTTTACTTAACCCCTGTCTCAAGTGCACCTCCAGTTTTTTTTTTTTTTTGGTCGATGTGGCTGCTTTGTGTGCAAGTGCACCAAACCCAACCAGGAAGGACAAACCAAGTGCACACTTCAGCACATTCACTGTTAAATATATGAATAAATACGACTATGTAATAATAATAATAATAATAATAATAATATCGACCGCAATAAACTTCAATCACTTCAGTGCGCGCGCTTTCTCTCTCTCGCTCTCTCATCTCCACCCTTTTCTGTTCCAATGTAAGCCGAATGTAACGAACTTTCACGCGGACACTGAGATGAAAGGCGCAGGCAACTTTCGAACAGGAAGTGTTCAGATCAAAGCAAGCAGAACAAACATGGAGGATGCGAGCGCGAGCTGTCACGCGCTTACATCTCACCCGGAGTGTTTATACCGCGTTTATACTTTTGTTCCTGGTCTTATTTATAATTCTAGATATTTAGAGTCGATCTGGGCGATGACGTTACCAGCACTTCCTGTTTCCTCGTGCTCAATCTGGGTTATGACGTAGCCTTTTCCCCTTAGGCCTGTGTGTGTGTGTGTGTGTGAATGAATGAGTGTTACTCTTGGTGCCATGATGTCTAAAGTGTCCTTGATGCACCCTGTATTTTATCACAACTGCAAAGGTTTTTTTAGTAAAATGTCGTGCATACGAGTTTATATGTCGTGATTACTACCTGGTGTGTCGGTGGAAAAAAAAATGGACGATGTGAGAAAATGACACTGACGATTTTTATTTAAACCTGTTCTTGACACGCCTCTAACTCGCAAAGTTGGTGTTTTTAGAGACAAATGCGACTTTTCAAGTTGTGATTCCGACCTGCTGATGTACAGAATGCATGGTAAACTGTGGGCAAAAATAAATCCACTTTACTTTTTTTTATATTTAAAAATTATTCATGTTAATAAAAACGGTTAAAGGAAATAAAACATCTGCAAACTTAATCAGTTCCGCTCCTTTTTTGCATTAGAAATTTATTAAGGTGTACCTATACATAATACATGACATCATCGGTGATGGTGATTGGGCAGTGGTGGCTTAAAAGTTTAAGGCTGTAGGCTATTGGATTACTGATTGGAAGGTCAGGGGTTCGAGCCCCAGCACCACCAGTTGCAAATGTTGAGCCCTTGACCAAGTCCCATAACCATATCTGCTCCAGGGGGCGCTGTATCCTGTGCTCTGATCCAGCTTCCTTACTGGGATCTGTTAAAATAGAATTTTTCTTTTGGGGTTAGTTAAATTAATGATTATTATTATCCTTTTTCCGGCGCTGGGCCACGCTCCTGAAAACTGCTTGTATAATGCACTCTCTAATCGTCATTATGCTTTACTTACATTTTTTATTTTTGTGTAACCTTCTCTGCGACTATTTAACATGTCTTACCACTAGGGGCAGTACTGACTCAACCGGTTAAGGTTCCAAGTTACTGAACAGGGGGTCGGAGGTTCAGTCCCCAGCGCTGCCACTTTTGGGCCTTTGAACAAGGCCTTTAACCCTATCTGCACAAGGGGGGCTGTATCCTGGCTGATCTTGCGCTCTGACCCCAACTTGATAACTGGGATATGTACATGTAAGGTACATGTGACAAATAATTGAAGATTAAGCTTCAAAAGGGATGGGAATCACCAGGGACGGCCCAGTACGCTATCGTCACACTGTTGCTGATTCGATCTGTATTACAATTTTCTAAAAATTGTACTTTATTAATATCTTGATTCAATGTTAAGTATTTTCTCAGATTATGTTTAAAACATATGTTTAATTTTAAACAAACTTAAGAGATGATTTGTTCGTACCATACAGGATGCTGTGCTGCCATAATAATTGTAAAATGTAACTAAATGCGTTTTTTCGGCCTCAGGACATTGCTGTAGGAAAACTGAATTTGACCCCTGGAAGTTAATAAAAATGTTTTTGTCAAGTGCCATCATTATCGATGTTAAGTACATCGCATCAATAACACATTACAGGAAATCCAGTCTAACAATATGGTCGTGTCACTGTGGGTCATCATTCCATGTGTGCTGTTAACTCATGGCTTATCATTGCTGTAAAAAGTGTACTGTGTCATGAGCTCCCATAATGCACCGCGATATATAGGTCAGAAGTAGAACAACAGCTTTGTACTGAACGAAGAGAAGTGAGAGCTTCTTCTGAAACAGTGCATTTAAACAGAATGTGTGTGTGTAACGCTTTGAACTATTTATTTTGCAGTTTTTGTTTGGCAAATCTTAGTGTGTTACGGCTTCAACGCTGCCAAAGTTTAATCACTTGGACCAAGTATTTGTTTCTTCCAGGCGTTTTCTCAACTGCGA
>JAOTRS010000012.1:17761256-17773177 GCA_028565755.1 Dinotopterus cunningtoni | reverse complement strand
ATTTTATTTGACTTACCCCGAGCAGGCGTCACACAGCTAGGACTCGCATCATGTAAATCGTGCTGGCAGTCCAACCCTGGCTGGAGCGCGCACCTGCTCCGAGGCGATATCGCGCCCATGTCCCGTCCAGTCGCTTCTCCACACAGACACAGGAAGCAGTGCTGAGAGTGTGAGCTGCTGTTGGTTGCTATAGTCGCTATATATTCAGAAAGTAAACATGAAGTCTGGGCTATTGGCGTTACCATGAGAACGAGTGTGGATCGTCCACACGTTTTCAGAAGTTATCGGACTATGTGTGTGTAGATATCGGATTACACTGTGTATTCCAAACATCCACCTGTATTTATCTCGGTGTAATCAGACTACTCGGTGCATGTGTAGTGTTAATCTGATGTCCTTAATCAGAGAAAACGCGTTAAGACTGACGATGCAGTCGATATGGTTCATTGTTTTTAATAGAGAAGACACTGGAGTGCTGTGCGCCGTGTAGCTGGCGGTAATCAGATTATGTCTGATTCATGTAAACCTGATGTTTTCCAATTAAGGATTCCTCAGTCTGTGAGTTTGTTGCTGTTCTTGTGTTTCGCCAGGAGTCTATAAATGTGATTTTATTTTGTATAATAATGTTTCTTTAATGTATATTTGGGATCAGATTTGAGTTTGCTGAATGTAATCTAACTTCTAATTGGTTATGGGTTCCAGCTGTGCATGAAGTCATGGGGTTTCTCCGAGGTGATGGATTTCCTTTATTGTTTGGGTTCATACTTCACTTGGATCTGCTTTATATGCAAGTGTGTGTGTGTGTGTTTGCGTGCCCGCTGCATTGTGTACATTTGCACTTTTCCTTACGCTACTTGTAGCCAGTCGATGAGACGCTAATCCACGGTGAGTCCTGCAGATTCCGCCATCACTCTGCTCTCTCTCTCTTTCGGGTCTGGGATGTCGGTGTGTTGGTGCTTAAAATCGTCATCATGCTGAAAGTGTGTGTGTATTGCTTGTGGTTGTGTGTGTTACCCATAGGGGGAGCTGGAGAAGCAGCTACTGCAGGCTAACCCCATCCTCGAGGCCTTCGGAAACGCCAAGACGGTCAAGAACGACAACTCGTCGAGATTCGTAAGCACCTCACCGTGACGTTACGTGAACATGTCTTTAACTTGTTCTTTTATCTGAAGACACGTCTCTCTCCTTTCCAACAGGGTAAATTCATCAGAATCAACTTTGACGTGAACGGTTACATTGTCGGCGCCAACATCGAGACCTGTATCCTTACACTGCTTTCTTTTTTTTTTATTATTTATTTTTTAAATTGCTTTCTAATCATAACCGATGTTCAGAATTCCACATGGAGGCTGTTATAATATTGAGTGGGCGTGGCTTATGTATATTCTGGGTGGAGTCTTATCCTGACCAATCGTAAGACTGATGAGGGTAAAACTAAACTAGCAGGTGTTATCTGGCTCACTGAGTGCTGTGAGCAAACAGGGGCTGTCAATCAAGTCTACTCATTAACATTTTAGGCCACACCCACTCAGACAGGTTTAAGTATGCTGCTCGAATAGTACTGAGACAGTACTAAGACTTTTTTTTTTTTTTTTTTACATTTTTTATAACAGAGACTCCTAAAAATGTTCTTGCCTACAGCTGGGTGCAAAAGTTTGCGCACCACTTCCTGCCCCCTGTTTTGTGGGCATACCCATGAAAACTCCAGATGCACCAAAGATTACGTGGTTGACGTGGACAGTAATGCTTACGTTACGCTCTTCATAGATTTTTAATCACTTCCACACCATGGACCATGCCCTGCAGCGGTCCTTCCGAATCACACCGCTCCTTAACCGGCACCCTCTCTCAGACCTGCTGGAGAAATCCCGCGCCATCCGTCAGGCCAAGGAGGAGAGAACCTTCCACATCTTCTACTACATGCTCACTGGAGCTGGAGACAAATTGCGCAGTGAGTTTCACTCCAGATCACACGAAGCTCCTAGTTCCTGCAGAGGGGCTTAAACTGATATACAGTGTAGATTTTTTATACACACTGTTTGCAGGTACTCTTCTGCAGGTTATATGAGCTTATCCCACTGAGTACAGTATTGGAGCAGGTAGCAGGACACGAGACACACCTGCAGTAAAACCCCTCAGTGTTGCACAGTTATAGGAAAAATAATTAACAATTAAATAGTTTTCAAACTAAACAATGACATCAGACATTTTCAAATAATATACTTGTGTGTGTGTGTATGTAAGGTTACTGTGTTACAGAACATCCATGAAGCAGGAGTTTAATTAAATAGGACATTACACACACACACACAACTGCAAAAGCTGAACTCCTAAATGAGAGCAAACCCAGATCCTGCAGAATTACACATCACTTACCTTTCTTTTAGTAACCAGCGCCCCCTGCTGGATGTTTAGACAGTCAGCTGTGTTTGCTTAGCCAATCAGTTAAGCTCAAATATACAGTATGCAGGCTATGTGGGAGTCATATCTGCTGACTGTTTATCTTGTGTAATGTGAAGAAATGAGACAGATATCATTCTCTCTCTCTCTCACACACATACTGTACACACTGACATTGTGTGTTTTAACGTGTTTTTTAGTCCAAGAGCCCTTGCGAAGTTTAGATTTTTATACTTTGGTCCAAACTGACCCATGTGCGCGCGTGTGTATTTAGATGAGCTGTGTCTGGAGAGCTACAACAAGTATCGCTTCCTGTCCAACGGAAACGTGACCATCCCCGGACAACAGGACAAAGACATGTTCACTGAGACCCTGGAGGCCATGCGCATCATGAGTATACCTGAGGATGAGCAGATCGGTGAGAGAGGAGAGAACACGCACACACTTTTTAAACCTTTTAAAGGTGTATTGTGTTATTAATCCCTGGATATATTCGTGTGTTTTTTAGGTCTGCTGCGTGTCATCTCGTCCGTCCTGCAGCTGGGAAACATCAGCTTTAAGAAGGAGCGTCACTCAGACCAAGCCTCCATGCCTGATGACACAGGTGATGCATCCCAAAATCCCAGCGTACCCTTTAGTATGAGCGTGGCCTGATATTATTTAAAGGAATTGACATTAAAAGGATTTACTTAAAATTAGCCCCGCCCACTTCTGATCATTTCGTGCCCTCCATATACACGTGTCCATCGTGATGTTTCTCCAGACCTTGTTAATCCTCACTCTCGTCTCGATGTTTTTCCCCCTCCAGCGGCGCAGAAGGTGTGCCACCTGATGGGCATGAACGTGACGGACTTCATCCGGGCCATCCTGAGCCCCCGCATCAAGGTGGGCCGCGACTACGTTCAGAAGGCGCAGACGCAGGAGCAGGCCGAGTTCGCCGTGGAGGCTCTGGCCAAAGCCACGTACGAGAGGATGTTCCGCTGGCTCGTCATGCGCATCAACAAAGCCCTGGACAAGACCAAGCGCCAGGGAGCGTCCTTCATCGGCATCCTGGACATCGCCGGCTTCGAGATCTTCGAGGTATCCGACGCGGTTCTCTCGTGGTGCTTGGATGTCCTGAAAGCGTGACTGTGATATGTAACTTTTTTTTTTTTTTCTTTTCAGCTGAACTCGTTCGAGCAGCTGTGCATCAACTACACCAACGAGAAGCTGCAGCAGCTCTTCAACCACACCATGTTCATCCTGGAGCAGGAGGAGTACCAGCGCGAGGGCATCGAGTGGAGCTTCATCGACTTCGGCCTCGACCTGCAGCCCTGCATCGACCTCATCGAGAAGCCCGTGAGTCCGAAACACCAGATGCAGCGTCCGTCTCAGAAGACTAGACGTCTTCAGGATGTGTTTAGTGACTAGAAAGGTTGCCAGATTGGTAAAAAAAAAAAATCCAGAAACAGTTGCTAGTTAAACTGTATGAATTCCACAATTTAGCCACATTAAACTCCCCCCTGGGGCATTAGTGCATTAGATCGACCACATCAGGGACCAGAGGAAGCTGGTTAATCTCTGTGCCCTGGAGATTTTTGCCGTTTTTACACACACAAGGCAAATATTATTTTAATTTTAGCCTTGGCCTGTTTTTGACTCAACGAATGGAATAATTTGTCATGCAAGTGACTTTCATGCTTGTTGTGTCGGTAGATCATAACATTTATTTCTAGAAACATGCATTCTGGGAAATTTCTAAGAATGGTTAAAGCTTGAAATTAGTAGACACATGTGTTGAACCAGGCTGATTTAGACCAAGCTTCGATTTCTCTTAATCTTAAAAACTTTCAACATAATGCCTTATTTTTTTTGTTTTTATGTAATATATTTATTTGGTATTTGTGACTGAGTTGTTGTGCCTTGTGCAGGCGAGTCCTCCGGGTATCCTGGCCCTCCTGGATGAGGAGTGCTGGTTCCCCAAAGCCACAGATAAGAGCTTTGTTGAGAAGGTTGCGCAGGAGCAGGGCACCCACCCCAAATTCCAAAAACCCAAGAAACTCAAGGACGAGGCAGATTTCTGCATCATCCACTACGCCGGCAAGGTAAACACTTCGAAGCGTCCTGCCAGGTCTCTTGCGTCCACCACTTGGATGTTATGTGTTGTTGTTTATGCTTGTTTTTCTTTCTCAGGTGGACTACAAGGCTGACGAGTGGCTGATGAAGAACATGGACCCTTTGAACGACAATGTGGCCACGCTGCTCAACCAGTCCACTGATAAGTTTGTGTCTGAGCTGTGGAAGGACGGTGAGTGGAGCAGAGGCACGAGGACTCGCGTTCCTCCCATGTGAAAACAGAAAGACTGTTTTATCAGGACGCCTTTGAGAAGCTCTAGTTTCTTTCTTCTGAGGGAGTCTTGTTGCAGGAGGACCATCCCTGGTCTCGAAAATTGTTTTTCACTTTCACTTTTTTTTTCCCCCTCCCGATTTTCTTCCATTCCTCTGTGCATCCCTTGTTCCCACTTCTTCTCTCTCGTCCCTCTGCATCTGTCCCTCTGCTCATCCTCGTCTCCATTCGTTTATTTCCTCTCGGCTCTCAGAGGTGCCGAGTTGTCAGAGAGCTTACTTTTATCAGCGTTTTCCTTTCCTCCACTCTGACTCAGGTGACATCTTTCTCTTTACTTTTCTTTTCATGCTGTCTTTCTTTCCATGCTCCATATTTATTTTGACTCCTCTTTCTCTTCATGTCTTTATCCTGCTGGTTATGGAGGGATTTCCTGTCAAAGTCACGAGTTTCACGAGTCTGTGCAAATCCATGAGCGGTTTCGTTTTATCCTGTGAGTCTTTAAGCTCATGAGATATGCTCGGTGCTCATAGTGACTGTTCTGTGAAGGATAGAAAAGTGAGATTTTTCTTTCTGACCTCGCTGGAGCTCACGAGTGGCAAAACAATCCTTAATAAAAAAATTAAACTTTAGCCACCGTTGCGTTTCAACTCAAGACGCAGGTCTGATTATGAACATCAAAGATACAACTTTACACTTTGATGTACACTTACTTTTGACTGTAGATACCCTCCATTTTGTGTGTGACTGTGTGAGAGAGTGTGTATGTGTGTAAGAGAGACTGTTCCTGGGTCTGCGCTCATATCTCTTCCTCTCTCCCTCTGTGTATTAGCGTGGTTGGGGCTCCCCTGCGCTTGGTCTTGGGTACTGCAGAGATATGGGTATATACTGCATGGGTTTGCTTCTGTATGCGCACACACACACACACACACACACACACAGATCAGCACACACATATTTACTCATTACACCGAGGACCTCGATTCATCACTGATAGTGTTCTAGGATCACACACACACACGTTCACACAATCATGATTTATGTTTGTACACACTTGAGATTGTGCACAACTTTTTAAAATAATGTTAACTGTTCACTTAAAAATAACTTTTTACGTGTATATCGCTTTTTTATAAATTCTGCATATACGTGACAAATCTGTACATTTATAGTGACATCACTTGTAACTGTAGTATACCAGGTGCGTTCGAGTCAAACCGGTACTTCTAAATGCGCAGTATTTCTTTATATAATCACCTGCTGATCGGATAATCAAGCCATGATCGGATTACCTGCTTCACTTCTGAAACCCCGGCCTCCCAGGAGTGCCTTTAATGGCTTTTTCCAAACATGTGGAATTGGACTGTAGATGTGGCAGTAACTCCTAGCTGAGTTCCTGTAACGTACAAAGTGGTGCAGTTGGCAGCGCGTGGTCGTGCGTTGTCCTGCAGAAACGGAACACCTACAATCAGCAAATCATTAAAGGAGTTCCTGGGAGGCCGGTGTTTGTTACTCATGCCTAGAAAAGAAAATCATTTAAAACACTTGATGTGCGTTTTTAGTTCTCAAAGGATCGACTTGTGAACATGTACAGTCCTTAGAGTGCACACACACACACTGCATGGTTTTGACACTACCTCATAAATTACTAAACAATAATCATTATATTATTGAGACATGTATGTAAAAGTCGATACATACATACATTTATACACACACACAGACACACACACACACACACACACGCAGACACTGCACTGAACTGGGTCCATTTTCCCCTTGAGTGTTTTCACTTCACCGGCATTGTGTGATTTTTACTCGTTTTTTTTTATCTCCTTGTGTTTTCTTCCTCATCCTCACTCTCACTCAGCCCTTATCTCACTGTGTGGTTGTGTGTATTCCGTCACCACTGTTCATGCGTTGCTGTTGTTGTTGTATTTTTGCACCAGAGGATTGTGGGTAATCGTGTGCTGGTTCACCTGTAACGGCTACATCGCTGACGTGGTGTTCATGATCCCTGCTCTTTTCTCTCCCTCAGTGGACCGCATCGTGGGCCTGGATAAGGTGGCGGGAATGTCGGAGATGCCCGGGGCGTTTAAGACCCGTAAGGGAATGTTCCGGACAGTGGGTCAGCTCTATAAGGAGCAGCTGTCCAACCTGATGGCCACACTGAGGAACACCAACCCCAACTTCGTGAGATGCATCATCCCGAACCACGAGAAGAAGGTAGCGCCCCCTTTAGCACGGGACTGGATGGACAATAGAAAATATTTTAATTAATCAGATTAAATTGAAACCACCATTCCCTCTCTCTCTCTCTCTCTCTCAGGCAGGGAAATTGGACCCTCACCTTGTTCTGGACCAGCTCAGGTGTAACGGTGTGTTGGAGGGAATCCGTATCTGCAGACAGGGCTTCCCTAACCGCGTCGTCTTCCAGGAGTTCAGACAGAGGTGCGTAGCCCGGAAATAAACCTCGCCCGTGTCTTTCTTACCTGCGCTTTACACAAATGAGCGATGCTCAGTCACAGAGCTGAGAGTGGGTTTCATTTCTACTCCTCTTTAGGTATGAGATCCTCACTCCTAACTCCATCCCCAAGGGCTTCATGGACGGAAAACAGGCCTGTGTGCTGATGGTAAGAGTTTACACACTGACCTCAGATTAGCTATCAGACAACAACTTTTTATTATTATTATTATTATTGTTATAATACAGCGTGTTTACGAGGCTTAGACAGGCTTAGTCATGTTTGCGATGTTTTATGCTCATATAGTAGTGTTATTACGGTAGAAACTAAAGAAAATGTGAGTGTTGCTTGCTGTCGCAAAACTCCAGCCTCTGGGTTCAGTTACAAAGTTCCTATGGAAGATACCATAGCAGGAAATGCAACTGAGAGCACTTCCTGTTTCAATGGGGAGAACCTTCACCATAATATGTCAATGGAGCAAATTTGGGCACTTCTTGCGCCCCAGGGGTACACCTTATACCCGTCTTGCGGTGTATGTTCTGACACAGCTTGCAAGCCTCGTCAAATGTGGTAAATTGTATATTTCTATAAAATTCTTGCTCTGCACTACAATCCGTTAAAGCAGGTCTCAATCTTATGTCTATGGGATTTTTGGGCCGGTAAATTGCCCCCAACCCTTAGAAAAGTAATAGCACCCCATTCCCGAATAAGCCGCACAATTTGACACCTCTTTCATGAGTCTACGACAAACGGGACAGGACTGGTTACACGCCAAAGTTTAATAGAGAAGAAAGAAGAATGAAAACAAGAAGAAGAAGAAGCAGCCTGTGAGATAACACGAGTGATGCTTTGCTTCACAAGCACCAGTTATTACTGACAACTTACAGGTTGCATCACATCGTAAAAACAGAAGTGCATTTATGAATTAATTAACAAGGTTCAGGCATTGTATGGACAAAATTGTTTTTTAATAGATGAAAGACAGTATTTCCTATAATGTTTACGTATAGTAAATACTATCAGCGTTGTCTGCTCACCCGTTCTCTCTTTCTCCCTGTGTGTGTGTGTTAGATCAAAGCTCTGGAGCTCGACCCAAATCTGTACCGAATCGGTCAGAGCAAGGTGTTCTTCCGGGCTGGAGTACTGGCCCACCTGGAGGAGGAGCGCGATATGAAGATTACAGACGTCATCATCAGCTTCCAGGCCTGGTGCCGAGGCTACGTCGCCCGCAAGTGAGTGTCGAGGCATCGATACACCTGGACAATGTTGTTGATTCTTCCTCAATCCAAAGTGACTCAGGAACAATGGGGGTTCTCTAATGTTTCGTGTGTGTGTGTGTTCTACCATCAGGGCGTTTGCTAAGAGGCAGCAGCAGCTAACAGCCATGAGAGTGATCCAGAGGAACTGCGCTGCTTACCTGAAACTCAGGAACTGGCAGTGGTGGAGACTCTTCACTAAGGTGAAGCCTCAAACACTTTAGGTGTTAATAGAATTAAAACTTCCTTGTGTGCAAGTGGTTGTGTAAGTGAGCATGCTTTCATGACCTGATCCTTTTTGTGCTGTAGGTGAAGCCTCTCCTCCAGGTGAGCAGGCAGGAGGAGGAGATGCAAGCCAAAGAAGAAGAGCTCCACAAAATCCGCGAGAAACAGGTGCAAGCTGAAAAACAAGTGGAGGAGATAGAAGCCAAATATCAGCAGGTAACACACGCATATACACTGCTCATATTATGCACCGTTAATTTATTAACCTTTTTGACTCCATTTATTCCACCATAGAGAGGCATTACATCATCAAAACACAACCTTTTCATTGTTCTCCAACTACACACACAGCACCATCCCACTTGTTTTGTCACACTCTTACATCCCTCTGAGTCACCATTTTCTCTCTGTGCTTAGCTGAATACGGAGAAGCTGGCTCTACAGGAGCAGCTGCAGGCCGAGATGGACCTCTGCGCCGAGGCGGACGAGATGAGGAACCGGCTTGTGGCGAAGAAGCAGGAGCTGGAGGAGATCCTGCACGACCTGGAGGCTCGAGTGGAGGAGGAGGAAGAGAGAGCCAATCAGCTTCAGACAGAGAAGAAGAAGATGCAGCAGAACATCACGGTACAGCACTGCAGTGTTTTAACTATACCTCGAACCGTACCGTCGGTTCATTTCCATGAACAACCAAACTGCTGGCTGAACGAGACGAGATGTCTCTGTCATCCTATAGGATCTGGAGCAGCAGCTGGATGAAGAGGAGGCTGCTCGGCAGAAGCTGCAGCTGGAGCGCGTCACAATGGAAGCCAAGCTCAAGAAGGTGGAGGAGGACGTCATGGTGCTGGATGACCAGAATAACAAACTGATGAAGGCAAGTCTACACAAAGATGCTAACAAACTTTTAAACTTTGAAATATAGTTTCTGAGCTGAAAGTTGTTGTGTTGGCTTAACAGGAGAAGAAGCTGATGGAAGAGAGAATCAACGAGTTCACCACCAACCTGGCTGAGGAGGAGGAGAAATCCAAGAGCCTGCAGAAGCTGAAGAACAAACACGAGGCCATGATCACAGACCTTGAGGGTATGAGCTTATACAAATATGCTGTTGGAACCAATATGGATGACCTTGCTTAAAGCTGTAGATCTGTGAATAACCTGGTCACAGGAGCACCTGCAGACTGCGATTTAGTTCTTGGGTAATTTAAATCCATGTTCAGTGAACTGACTTTGTTTCTTGACTTTTTAGATCGTCTACGCCGGGAGGAGAAAATGAGGCAGGAGCTGGAGAAGAACCGCAGGAAGTTGGAGGGCGACTCCACCGAGCTTAGCGACCAGATCGCTGAACTCCAGGCCCAGATCGCTGAGCTCCGAGCTCAACTTGCCAAGAAGGAGGAGGAGCTGCAGGACGCACTGGCCAGGTCTGTGCCAAAAAACTCTCATTTAGCATAACTTCAGCAAGTCGGAAAACGTAAATGGAAATGAAATGATCGGTATTCCTCTATGTTTTCATTGGTAGAAAATGGTGACCAGGCTGGAAGTTCTTCTTAAAAATTCTAAAGATGTTTCATAGCTTTCATAGTTTTTACTTAAACATATTAACGAAAACATTTTGTCATCATTTCCTTTCTGCAGAATCGAAGAAGAGGCAGCACAGAAGAACCTGGCCCACAAGAAGATCCGTGAGCTGGAGGCTCAGCTGAGCGAGCTGCAGGAGGACTTGGAGCTGGAAAAAGCTGCTCGTGCCAAAGCTGAGAAACACCGCCGTGACCTGGGAGAGGAGCTAGAGGCCCTGAAGACTGAACTGGAGGACACACTGGACACTACTGCTGCTCAGGAGGCACTCAGGTACTGCTACGGGACCAGAACAGCTGAGCACTGGAACTAGGCTTATAATGTGGGTGATGAGGTTGGACCAGGGGAGCTAAGATTATGACAGGAAATGGCAGTACATCTGACGTGTAATCTGAGAGTGATGTTATATTTAAATGTCCCAGATAAGCTTCCTGATCTGCTAATAGATATGGATCCGAAATGGCCGACCATCTGCAATCTGCAGTTATAGGCAGTGGCCGTCCTGTACATTACATCCTGCAATGGATGGAAAATACTTCAGCATTACCATTACTTACTGGTTTGTGTGTGGTTTATCAGGACGAAGCGTGAGACAGAGGTGACCCAGTTGAAGAAGTCTCTGGAAGAAGAAGCTAAAGTCCACGAGCAGGTTGTGGCAGAGATGCGACAGAAACACAGCGTGGCTTTCGATGAGCTCAATGAGCAACTGGAGCAGGCCAAGAGGGTAAACCACACATCTCCTCTTTTCTTCTACTTTCACTTCACATTGAATATGAATAAACAATTGCACATTTATTATATGCTAATTTCTGAGCACATTCCATGTTTGTGTGTGTGTAGAACAAGGTATCAGTGGACAAGGTGAAGCAGACCCTGGAGTCTGAGCGTAACGAGCTGCAGATCGAGCTGCAGACGCTGCTGCAGGGTAAGAACGAGTCGGAGCACCGCAGGAAGAAGGCAGAAGCTCAGGTGCAGGAGCTGCAGATCAAACACTCAGAGAGCGAGAAGCAGAAAGCCGAGCTCCTGGACAAAGTGTCAAAGCTGCAGGTACACGCCTCTCACAGTCTTGCAAACACGCGCACACACACACCCCAAGTATGATGATATTACCTCCTGAATCAGTCTAGAAGATGCTCCCATTCACAGAGCCTATTGATTTAGTTAAACCCAGACTGCCACAGTAATGTGTGTAGATGTTAACCCTTTAAGCTTTTAAACGTTTATTCGTAGAGTTTGAGTTGCTGCTGATCTGCTGCTTGTGTTTTCTCTAGACCGAGCTCGATAACGTGTGCACTGTGCTGAGTGAAGTGGAGGGAAAATCCATCAAAGCAACCAAAGACCGCTCAGCTGTGGAGTCCCAACTGCAGGATATCAATGTATGTGTCTACCACTCGCCTTACCCGTCCAACACTTTCCTCTCCATACCTGTCCAACACTTTCCTGTCCAACACTTTCCTGTCCAACACTTTCCTCTCCTTACAACACATTCCTGTCCAACACTTTCCTCTCCTTACAACACTTTCCTGTCCAACACTTTCCTGTCCAACACTTTCCTGTCCAACACTTTCCTCTCCATTCCTGTCCAACACTTTCCTCTCCATACCTATCCAACACATTTCTGTCCAACTCTCCTCTCTATACCTATCCAACACATTACTGTCCAACTCTCCTCTCCATACCTGT
>JAOTRS010000012.1:17690261-17700499 GCA_028565755.1 Dinotopterus cunningtoni | reverse complement strand
TATAAATGTCACTCATTTTTTTAAAGTATATATATATAATCTGTCAAACTGATTAGAAGCCAGTGATAAGGTGTACTGATCTCTAAGTAATAGCACTCTACACCAGTATGCTTTCACACCAGCGGATAAACAGGAGTTTTCCTGTTCCACCAATCAGCATCGCCGGATATGAATAATTAATTACGCACTGATGGGCGTGGACCTCCTGCGGCGGTATGAATATTCATGACGCAAAAGTCGCTTCCTGTTTGAGGATCATGAAGTGGAGGATATTGCGGTTTAAAATATATCTACATCTCACTAAAGCCTGACGGTTTACAGAATTTGTGAATTTATTAGTAAAACAATAGGTTTTTTTTTTGTTATATATTTAAAAAAAAAAGTGTCGGTTTATGTATAAGGATCTGAATATTAATGACGTGGGCGGGGCCTGTGCTCGCTGCGCCGTGCTTGTGGACAGGTGTTGCGGATTCTCAGGTGCGCTGGAGCTCCAGTGTGGTGTTGATCGTGTTGCTGTAGTCAGAATGTTTGCTCCTGGGGATCTGAGAGACACTGAGCAGCTTTATCGGGCTTTACTGCAGCACCAGCTGGATGGAGGAGGTCAGAAACTTTCACCTTTTATTAGATCATTTATTAGGGATTACTGTGTGCTCATTGTGTTACCTGTAATCAAAACTTTGTCTTTAACCTTACAAGAATGTGTGTGTGTGTGTGTGTGTGTATGGACATTTTCAGAAATAAACTTCTGACTTACTATAATAAGATCTGACCTGGGAGGGTTTGATGTTGTATCTTGATGAGGATGAGGGATGAAGGTGAAATGATCAGTGCTGTAGTTTGGTTAGACGGAGGACACCTGGGGAAAAAAACAACAACAACAACAAAAGAGGACAAAAATGACTGAAGTTTAAATTGTCACATTTTGAAAGTGTCTATTTAAATGTACTGAAATATTTAAACAAACAAACTAAAATAAAAACAAAATATAATTTTTTTTTAATAAAAATTTCAATAAATAACATATATCTTATAATAGAAGTCAGGACTATTTTGTTATAATTATTTTAACTATGATCACCATGTGCTTTTTGCAACAACAAAAACAAAAAGTTCAACAATAGATGTGGGAATAGTGTTTATGCTTTGTTTTTGTTTATGTCCTATTTTTGTATTTAAATTTTGTCTTTGTGTATTTCATTCATAAAAAATATCATCTTTAAAATTAAAGCTGCTGCTTGAGGAAGCTGAGTTACTTTAACGATAATCACACATTATAAAGTGTTGAATTCATCTTAAACTTCACTACTATCACAAAATCGAGTTTCTGCTCTCACTTTTGTTCTAGAAGCTGTAAACAGCACTTCCGTCTCCAGTCTCACGTTAATACAAAGAAGAAGAAGGGGGGAAAAAAACATTTTTGTGTTACTGAGAAACCACAAAGTGTAAACTCCTGTCTAGTGAAGATGTGCGAAAAACTTAAAGCTACAGCTTTACACTGACACTGGAGACTCCTTACATCTCCTTACAGAAAACTTATGCAATATTATGAATGTCTTATAATGTAATCACAAAAACAAAACAATCAATTTTACTCAATAGTACCTTTACTAGTTTTACATGATTTGTCCAAAAAAGAAAAAGTCACTATTTTAGAAAGGGCTGCATCAGGCAAAGAAAAGAAAACAAATAAGGAGAGTTGAAATTACTAAAACTGGGTTAAGAAGCCTTCAGGACACTATCTTAACCTGGAAAAATAGTGCTAAAGCGTCAACTTTGGGAAAGAAATCTGTGCTGGTGAACATAAAGATTAGACTTTGGAGCAATGGGGAAAGGTCATGTGACCTGATTCAGACCTGAGTCCAGAGTGATGGGCGTGTCAGGGTAAGAAGGGAAGCACATGAAGCGATGCTCCCATCATGCATAGTGTCCACTGTACAAGCCTCTGGAGACAGTGTTATGATCTGGGGTTGCTTCAGTTGGTCAGGTCTAGACTTAGTAACTTTATGTGGAAATAATACAGAAGTCAGCTGACGACCTGAATGTACTGAATGACCAGGTTATCTCATCTATGGAGATTTCTCTTCCCTGATGGTACAGGACTCGAAGTGTGAGAGAGTGGTTCTGGGAGCATGGGGAATCATTTTTACACATAAACTGGGCACCATATTGTGCATGTGAAATCAAAGCTAAAGATGACTGAATGAAGTGTGCAACTATATTTATTTTAAAGAGTAGTTACAAGTACCTCTGCTTGCATTACTTTGTAGGAGCATGTTGAACATGACCAGCGATTGTTATTTATTTTAATTGTTGTGTGTCACTGGATAATAGGTGCTAAAAGTAGAACTGGTCGAACCTGCCTACATTTCAAGGAAACAGATCTGTGATAAACCGCCCGCTCAGGTTCAGCAGCCGACAGAGGTGTGGAAGTGCAGTGACCTTAAACTAAATCTCTGTTTAACATAAAGAGTGTTTAGAATGGAAATATACTGCTACTAATGATCATATGTGACTTAAAAATGATTTATGCCATCAAGCATGGCTTTCTGGCATAAATTTTCTTATCATCTACTTGTGTGTCTACACATAAACATCTAACATATACCAGCCTTTCATGTTTCATAGAATAAAGTGAGTCTAAACCACTACCTTTGATCACAAGCATTGTGATTAAACACCAAAAAAAATCAAGCATTTAAAAAAAATCAATAAATAATGATCAGTAAAGTAAAACTAAATAAATATACTATATTAACAATATAGATTATATATATTATATCCATTAAATAGCATCAGAATGCAAACAAAGTCCACAGTGGCCAGAATTAAATAATAGTCACTGATGCTGAATGGCAATGCAAAAAATGGCAGATTGACTGTATTCCTGCAGGTAACATAATCAGAGCATTTAATATAAACCGATCCCGCATTTGAATGAGAAAAATGAGAACATGAGCTTAGTGAAAACAGGACGAAAATAAATGAAGTGTTTACTTCCTGGTTTTCGTTGCTGAATCATCGGGATCGGCCACACCCACGGTCAGTCTCTATCTGTTCTTTCTCATTTTATGTTGTGCTAGAGTTTGTATTTAGCGTCACCTTCAAAAGTATCGGAACAGCAGGATTTGCTGTACAATAATGCTTGAGATCAAAAGACGATTATCAGACGCTGGATCAAAGTTTCAGGATTTATTTCGTGATATTTACATGTTGAACTGTTTAGAACATGGCGCCTTAAACATAGTCTTAAAGTTAATTCAAGTAAATGCATCAAGATGGTGATCTAGTGACATCAGCAAACTGTTTTATTTGTCTTTCGTGATGCGTTTTTCCTCTTTCGAAACCTTTCACTTCTCCAACCCAGATGAAGTCCTCGGTCGTGCTGCATTGTGCTTCTGGTCGCAATCTTGAAGATTGGGCGCATTTCAATTTAATTTCACCAATGATCATTGTCGCAAAGCAGCTTTAAAAAATATTGTGGAAAATAGTTCGAATGTGAATGTTTGAGGAAATACAGTATGTATAACAGATGATGTCTTTAAGTTAATATGGAGTCTAGTTTGTTATTGGAGGCTCAGGTACAAAACTGTTTGAGTAAGAACTATTGACTGCAGTCATGGTCGAGTGGAACCGTCCCTAAGTCTGCACACGCATTCCAAACAGATCACCTGCATTTAATCTGCAAACATTCTAAAAGAATGTTTGTGTAGACGTTTGAATTCACTCAGCTGCTCCATCATCGATAAGCATGAGCGAGTTTGTTCCAGAAGCGGCCTCACTACCATCACCGTGCTTCACCCATCAGCTCTTTCTTTCTTGCTGACCTTCTACACAGTTCAAACCGAAGTGCTAGACCAAACTGATTTCTGTACAAAGGTCGTTGTGTGTGTGTGTGTGTGTGTGTTTGTGTGTGCGTGCATGGTTTGCATCAAAGCATATGAAGTGTTACTGTATGGGGTGTGCTCTAAAAAGAAAAATATATATATACTGGTGTGTGTTTTGCGCGCGTGAGAGAGGGAGAGAGATTGTCGTGCGAGCTCATTCACATGTCGTCCACGTGCAGCGTGAATGTGCGAGCGCGCGTTAACGCATACTGATGCAGCGCGCACGAGCACGCTGATCCCGTGTTTGTGAACCGAGAAATTACGTCACATCAAATAACAATATTAAATAATAATAATTAAAACTACTACTTATAGTAGTAATAATAAATGTAATTTAATGTAAATTAAAAATTAAACGGGGGTTTGTATTCATCTCTGTGCTAGAATAGATACTTATCTCGCGTGCTAAGCCTGAGAGACTGTTCACGCGCGTTCACGCGCTGCCTGTACGCTGGCCAATAAGGCGCACGAGAGCCCCGCTGCGCTCTCATTATTATTCATACGTTCGCGGACCAATAGGCGCTTTGCTTGCTTTTGATGTCGCGTACGTCTCATGAATATGTGATGATATGTTAATTCGACGCTGGCGATGAAGGAGTCAGGCGGCGCGCTTTTGTTGTGTTTTTGTTCCAGCGCGAGGACGGTAATCTGAGACACCGCATTTCGTCTTGTTTATTTATTATTATCATTATTTCCAATGATTATTCAAGAGTATATATTATTATTATTATTATATTCCTGCCAGTGTTGAATTATGCCCGGACAGACGACGGTTACTCTCTCCGTTGCTCCTAGCAACAGCAGTCCGCAGAAACCCTTGCCTTTAGTTTTGAAGAAAATCATGGACATCCTGCCGCCTAATGTCCTCGAGGACGGAGATCACGGTGAGGATTAAAACCCTTTTCTTTCCTTTATTTGGTGTAATATGGGAGCTTCAGTGAGGGACCTGATGTGCGAGGCTTGTCCAGAAGCATGGAGTCTCAGGAGATAAAGAGGAAAGTACAACCTGCTCCTGTTTATGTCTGGGTTATTCCCCCTGCATTAACCTTTATCTTCAACTTAAAGAGAAATCACCTTCATCAGATAAGGAACAAGGTACAAGAACCTTCTTACCATTTTTATTTCACAATAAGTCCTGGTGAGAATAAAATGTTCTTCTGTTTGCCTGAACAGGGTGTTTAGGTCCAGCAAACCAGCCCTGATCACAACATGGTTCAGAAACGGTTTGAGGAACATGACAAAGAGTTCTTCAAATTCTCCAGATCTCCATCTAATTAAGCATTTGTAAGACGTCCTGGGGGAAAAAAAAAACATGTCCGATCCAAGTAGGCGCCACGAAAATTATCTGCCGTTCACGTCTTGGTGTTTTCAGACATCTAATGTGGTCCATGGGTGCATGGACGGACCGCACTAAATGTCTGAAGACACTAAGAATTCAGTTCAGTTCAATTTTATTTGTATAGCGCTTTAAACAATGGTCATTGTCGCAAAGCAGCTTTACAGAACCAAACGAAAATTATGGAAATGTGAAAAATGTCTATGAATGAAAATGATTACATTGTCCTTGATAAGCAAGCCGAGGGAGAAGGACGTGTTTTTTCCAGCACGTCTCACAGACGCTTGATTTAGATGGAGATCTGGAGAATTTGTGGAGAAATCTTTGTCATGTTCCTCAAACTGTTCCTGAACCATGTTGTGATCAGGACTGGTTTGGTGGACCTACACAATATTATGCAGGTTATAACTATAATCAGTTTTAAGAAAGCCAAGCAGAAGATCATTGTGTTCTTACCAGGACGTATTTGAAAATGGAAATAAGGATGGACTGCACTAGATATCTGATGGCATCAAGATGTGAGTGGCAGATCATTTGTGGTGGAGCCGCTGTGGATCGGGCTTGTTTTTTACTCCAGCATTTCTCACAGACGTTTGGAGAATTTGCACGACAAGTTGATACCTTAAACTCTTTGTCATGTTCCTTAAACCATTCCTGGACCATTTTTGCATTCTATTTGGCCAGCAACAGTGTTTAGGTAGGTAGGGTGTGTTAAAGTAACATCCATGTGAAAGGCAGGACCCCGTGTTTCCACAGAGCATCTCACCGCCTTTTTCCATAGTGCATCCTGGCACCATGTGTTCCCCAGTTGTCTACATGATGTAAAAGCAAACGTGGTTTCATCAGACCAGGGCACTTATTCCTATTCGTTCATGTTCTAGTTCTGATGCCCATTGTGGTGGACGCGGGTCAGCATGGGCACCCATACTCAGGTCCATAACTCAGATACACAACAAACTACACTGTGTATCCTGGAACAACAAGACCTGCTGTTTTGGAGATTGTCTAGACATCACAATATAGCACATCACCTTTTTAAAGTCAATCAGATCCATACACTTGCTCATTTTTCCTGTTTCCAACACATCACCTTCATGAACTGACACTTCCCCTGCTGTCGGATGGGCAGTGCTGTGGAAAAGTCTTAGGGGATCTGTGCTGTTTTTTAGTACAAACTTTTGTCATAGATTTTTACTTTTTATTATTGAGTTAGTACAAAAACATTTCTTATTTTCAAACATCAGTATTCCACCACGAAATGAAAAGTTATAGAAAAATTTGTATTAATTTGTATGACTGATTTGTATGACTGTCTTTGTTTCATTAATTCAGGTTTACTGGGCTTTATCATTTTGTTTCTTCTTCAGCATTTATTTGCATGTGCCTGATGACTTTTGCACAGTACTGTAACAAGAAAAAAAAAGAAATTCTGCTTCAAGAATGAGCTCTCACTACATCTTTGTTGTGAGCCAGGGGTCAGTCACTTAGTTGACCTTTGTGCAGTGCTAATTGTGATTCGTAGCACGGGATTAGATGATGGCTCCTTCACACAATGCACCCCCGACCACCTTAAACAAAGAAGGAAACAATGGACAGCAGATTTAAAAGAGCAGGAGACCATTTGTATTATTATGTGCTTGTCCAAATAACCTGAAAGGTATGTAAAACATAATGAAAAACAACAGATTAAGTCAAGAAAATGAGTGAAACACTTCAGATTTAAAATGCTCAAAGTGTTTGGACCCCACTCATGTCAGTCATCTAACCTTAACAGACACTCTACTCCACAGGCTAGTGTAGATCCTCGGAGTGTGGCTTCGTGGACATGGGATGTCAAATCCACCTAACTATTAGTGACCTAATTTAATCATAACAAATGGACCTTTTGACCAGGAACCAGGCATGAATATGGAATACAGCAGATTTAGTTTAGTTTGGCTCCCATTCAGTATTGCTTTGTATTAGGTGTTTAGGGTTTTCCCAGGAATGTAGGAGTATGGATATGTTTCTTTTGCATTATAGTCAGTGCTTTGTACGATAGGCTTCAAAAAAGAGAGGCTGGTAAGTGGGCTAAGCTGGTTTAATGAGAACTTAATAGTAATAAGTTTGTAAGTTGCTGTGGTGTCAGAGGAATTAAACACAGCGACAGTAACTCTCAGTAACTTCTTGATTATTTTCCTGTAACAGTTTATCCGCAGGTGCTTTATTCTGTACCTCCGTGCATTAGAACTCCGTAAATCACATGTTCTAATGCGGAGACCTTCTTGCTTTTTGTCCATCATAGAGATAGAGAAGGAGAAGCTGAGCTCCATTGGAGACGGGGAGTCTTGTGGCGATGGAGGCGGCGGAGGAGGATCCGGGGGTGCGGGAGGAGTTTCGGCCTCTCTCACCCCCGCAATCTGGGACAAGACCATCCCGTACGACGGTGAGAACTTCCACCTGGAGTACATGGACCTGGACGAGTTCCTGCTGGAGAACCAAATCCCTGCCGCCCTGGAGGAGGAGCTGCACAAGAGCCTGGAGCAGGAGTCTCAGCGTTCTCCCGAAGCCCCGGAAGTCTCTGCGGTCGTTCCAGAGGTGCCCGAGGGAACAGAAAAGACTGGAGCGATTAAGATAAAAGCGGAGGACCAGAGTGAAGTAGCCGAGCTGCAGGTGGTAGAGGACTCCCCAGGTGAACGGTGAACACATACACTCAATAATATAAAAGAGAAGTCAAGGAGACTCATTTTACAAACATGAAGCTTTTTCTCCTTACTTTTTTTTTTTAATAATCAATATGGTTTTCCCGCTGCAGGGCCCAAAGAGCGCGCCACTCCGTCTCCGATCAACCCAGAAGAGATCGAGGTGAGCGTGAATTTCCAGCCAGACCCGGCTGACCTGGTTCTGTCCAGCGTTCCGGGGGGAGAGCTGTTCAACCCCCGCAAACACCGCTTCAGCGAGGACGAGCTCAAGCCGCAGCCTATGATCAAGAAGGCCAGGAAGGTGTTCGTTCCCGAGGGTGCAAAGGTCAGACTCTGCGTGTTACTTCAGCTCCGTCACGGTTTCAGCCACACCCTCAGGATGAGAACCAACAAGCCTGTTATTGTGTAGTGACTTTAATATGACAGTTAATAATAATTACTCATAGAGTGATATTCAGAACAGCTTAGCGTGAGAGTTCGAGACCTATTGTACAACAAACGTCTGTTTACCTCCAGATTTTCTCTCACTCTCCGGAGTCGCAAGCACCTTTCAGGTTTTAGATAATAATCAGCATGGGTGTGCACGTGTGTGTGTGATGTCTTGATTCCTATGTCCCAGTTTCGTCAGGTTTTACATTTCAGCTAGTTTTCTGGACCATATTTGGATTGTGATCTGGAGCTGTTTACACTCAGCAATGGACAGATGGTGGTTGTTTTGTTTGGCTCTCGTTCCCTGAGCTGTTTTCAGCTTCCTGGTGGTTGTTGGTACTCTGGTACTTTCTGAGCTGCACTGGTTACTCAAACTCAGGACGGATCCGAGGTTAAAAATCATTCGGGTCCATGTTATAAGGGTATTCCAAAGTCCAAGTGTTTGGACCCCACTCATGTCAGTCATCTAATCCTAACAGACACTCTACTCCACAGGCTAGTGTAGATCCTCGGAGTGTGGCTTCATGGACATGGGATGTCAAATCCACCTGACTATTAGTGACCTAATTTAATCCTCATAAATGCACCTTTTGGCCAGGAACCAGGCATAAATACGGGATACAACAAATTTAGTTTAGTATGGCTTCCATTCGGGTCATAGGGCAGTATAAAATGGACAGGACACACCATGACATGAATCTGGAACATGAATGAAACAAACACACATATAATGCCTGGAGGTTGATGTTTTTGCTCACGTTGTTTCCCTGCTTTCTGTAACAATTGTATAAGTGAAAAAGTTCTTGTGCTTCTCTCTTTCAGTTTCTTCACCATCATGTCTATTTTGTTCTCCTCACTGACAGGATGAGAAGTACTGGTCAAGGAGGAAGAAGAACAACATGGCAGCGAAGCGTTCGCGGGACGCGCGGCGTCTAAAGGAGAACCAGATCGCCGTGCGCGCCAGTTTCCTGGAGCGGGAGAATGCAGCGCTGCGGCAGGAAGTGGCCGAGCTCAGGAAGAACTGCAGCCGCTGCAAGAAGATCATGGCTCTGTATGAGGCCAAGTACGGCCCTCTGTAGGGGCAGACCCGCACCAAGATACACAGCAGGTCTTCTCCAACTGACACAACATTCACACAGGGGATTGTGGGTAATTTCAGGAGAGGTGACGATTTGAAGCTGAGCTTGCTTTTTTTTATTTTTTATTGTTTTAACATCACTGCTGAGGTAAAAAAAAAAAGTATCTTTCACTGGACCAAAGCATGAAGCTGTTCTTCATCCAAAAGACCATTCTGATTTCACCTTACACCTTCGGCTCACCGTGACCGACGAGATGTTTCTCGATACCAGAAACACAAAGAGCCGGAGGTGTTCAGTTACCGTGCAACAACAACATAATAGCTGAACCTGAAACAAGACTAAAAACAGATTTGGGTTAAACACAGAGCATGTGGAAAGTAAGATGTGCTTATACAAAATAAAATCTCACTCACATGATCTGTACCAAATCACCCCTGGGGTGCTTCTCATTACTTTTCCACACAGTTTAAGCTCCTCCCTGTGAGAATGAGGATGTGTAATAATATCCTAACTCTGTTTGTGTGTGGATCTATTACACTCTTTAACTACATTACCTGGCATCTCGTATGATCAGAAAGGTGTAAATACCCGAAGCCCATTAGTGATGGGGATCACCCTATAATATAATAAAATACTCATACGATATTATCACGATACCTTGCGCCGATTCGATTAATTAAGTATCACGATTTCATAAATATCCTGATTCAATATAATTTGTTTTTGTTGCAATTTATTTATTTATTTTTACACTTTTAAGGCGTTGAAACCTTAAAAAAAAAAAGTTAAGTCATAACTTATAAGTGTATTATACCTTACGTTATTCAAC
>JAOTRS010000012.1:17672321-17682722 GCA_028565755.1 Dinotopterus cunningtoni | reverse complement strand
TTAAGGCAGTTCTGAAGGCGAAAGGGGGTCAAACACTGTATTAGTATGGTGTTCCTAATAATCCTTTAGGTGAGTGTGTATATATATACAGTATATATATATATATTAAATTCTAAAACCAAAAATAGATTTATCATGATAACTACTTGATAACTAAAGTTTTTAAGATGCATTTAAGCAACACTAATGTTGGTTAAAATGACCGATGACACAATAGTGAAACTACAACCATCACTTTTATTTCTTTCATTTTTTAAAATCATTTTTATTACAAAGATTTATTTAATTACTTATTTTGAAAAAACAAAAAACAAATAGGAGAATTGGATACAGTAAGAAATTGCTGCAGTAAGCTCCCGGTGTAGGAGACGCACAGAAAACTGGTCATTGCATTTCAGGACATCAGAATGAAAATACAGACAAGAAGTGTCGATATAATCATACTTTATCTTTCATAGCCACTGATAAACTTTACATATAAAATGATATATTTTTTCTGTTTTTTTATTTCAAAGTGAAAAACAGGATACAGGAGGTTTATAAGCAAAAGACAAACATCACAGATAGAAAACTCGTTCTCAGATACAGGTCCTGTTTATCACTGAAGCACGGCCGGTGGAGGTTTAACCAAAAAAAAAAATCTTCACATTTAATTAAACCTAATTAAATAAATACAGTTACATGCAAACATCATTTCTAATGAATGCAAGTTTAGTTAGCGGTTTCAGAATAACCACTCGGGAACGTTGTGTTCCTTGTTGGTGATATTAGAATTTTTTAATCAAAACCTTCAACATTAAGCTGCTTTATAAAAAATCTTATCAACAGTATTGAGAATCATTACACTCTGCATGTATGGCTCTACTACTTCATCTCTCAGGTACTAAAAGCCCAGACGAGGACCCGTTCCCACACTTAGGTGTGTTGGAATAAAAGATTTGCATAAACCTCTGAAGAATGTAAATAGTCCTCGAATGCAAATATTGAACTAGACATCACCGAAAGTCGGACACGCCCTCCTCGGCCCTTGACGGCAGCATGTTCTGTTCAGGATATTCACAGCACGTTCGGTCGCTCCTTTCTTCATCTCCTGCGGCTCAACATTACTGAGACATTTAAGGCAAATACGCAGATACACACGCTAACATGACGTCATGCTTTCTCTCCACATGAAGTGGCAGGTGGAAAGACAGCAGGGAATACAATCACGTATTACAGACAAGCAGCGATGTACCACTGCTCTTGGCTTGGAATCAGATCCCGGCACTGCTCACAATTCCCCTTCCATAACATAACTGATGAAAATATATACTTCACGGGCAAAAAACACGTCACCACTTCAGAAGGGTCAAATTATTGGCCTGAAAAAAGTACTGGAGTCTATTAAGGGGATTCGAAATGACTGGAATCAGGTTAAGAACTGTCCAATGCATTATTAAATCATGGAAGGACTGTGCTGAACCCTCAATGTCATGGGAAAAAAAAACAAAACTCAAGAGCGCATAATAAAGATGCATAGTAAAAAACTGACAGTAGAAACCAGAGCTATGTTTAATAGTGAAAGTAAAAGCATTTCCATACACACAATGTGATGATAATTGGGACTAATCAGGTGTGTTTATAAGAAAACCACTTGCTAGTGAGACTCATCACTAAAGAATTACTTGGATTTATTAGGGAGTATAAAGATTGGACTTTGGATCAATAGAAAAAAAGTCATGTGACCTAATAAGTCCAGATTGACCCTATTCCAGAGTGATGGGCGTGTCAGGGTAAGAAGGTAAGCACATGAAGCGATGCATCCCTCATGCATAGTGTCCACTGTACAAGCCTCTGGAGACAGTGTTATGATCTGGGGTTGCTTCAGTTGCTCAGGTCTAGACTCAGTAACGTTATGTGGCACTAAAATGTCAGCTGACGACCTGAATGTACTGAATGACCCGGTTATCACATCTGTGGAGTTCTACTTCTCTAATGGCAAAGGCATATTGCAGGAGTCTCCAGTGTGTGAATGAGTGACTCTAGGAGCATGAGGAATCATTTTGACACATGAACTGGAAACCACAGTGTGTGCTGTAATCAAAGCTAGAGATGGTCAATAAAATATTTTTTTTGGGGCTTTGCAGTGTATATTTTTCTTTAACCAAGATGATATAAGTTGAGCCCTGTTTTTGTTAAAACCAATTCCCTCACTTAGTTTCGTTTGTAGCTGTCTGTGAAATATTACATTTAATTCAGATTCGGCCTGGATAAAACAGTTCCAAAACTACCACTATGAAATACGTCCATCTTCAACCCATCATGATGGTACTGAAAACCTGACCCTTATGACGCTACTCTCAGAGATAAAAGGTACTATGCTGGACTTTTCCCTTGTTGCTCAGGTGGTACCGTGAAGAGAATGTCAAACTCGTGTTGACAAACTCCGTGATGAGTTTGTCATTACGAACATTTTTTTTTTTTAATTGTCTCCAGAACCATTAGATCCCAACTGGTAAAGAACTGGCTGTGCTTATATAATCACTCCAGATTAACAACCCAATTTAATCAACATCATTTTAAGTTGATTTTATGGAATTTTTTTTTTTTTTTTTTGCATTTGACAGAAAAATTGGGTAAAAAAAATTTGTGATCACATCTTGAACAACTTGGTACCAGTGAGGCCAAAGATAGACACCAAAAAGTCTAGCAGTTTGAGAAACGTTGAAATAAAATCTGCCACGACACTCATCTAAAAGGCTATCAAATGAGGACGGTTTAAGACAAAGTTCACCAGACAGCTACAAATATGGGAGTAGCCTTGACTGAAACAAAGCATGCAAATGGACAAGAAAATATCTTTATTACCTCAAAGTCGAGGCTGAATTCCACTGATCATGTAAACAAAAAGTACACATACATCCATCACGAGAGGATTGTAAGATAGCCGGACATCGACAGCACATGTAGATTTTATTGAGATTCTCTAGGGTTAATGTGACGAGCAATAATCTTAAGACGGCCGAGGTCTTGCCACATAAAACCAGCTTTATTAGAGGCAAACTACATTTTGGTAAAGCTTTGGTAAATGCTTGGTAAAGCATTAGAGCTGGTTGAATTTGCCTGGAGGGTGTTAGGAGATTTGCAGTGGAGATTTTAAAAATCAGCTTTGTGTGATGTAATGAGAGAGCAAACCATCATAAAAGGATTTAACTGCAAGTGACGCTCAGCGTCACGTCAAACATCTGGCCTGAACATCGAAGTAACCAGAATGCAAGATGTCAGCTCAACTGAGGCATTATATAGTGTGTGCGTGTGTAAGGATGCTTTATTAGAATAGCTGATAGCAGTCATTCTCAGCCAGCTGGGAGTTATAAAGGACCAGGCACAAGCCCAAAATATTTTATTCTGAGTCTTGAGTTCTGCACTGCTAGGGTCTATGCAAATGAGTGAGTGAAAATAGATAAACTGGACAATAACTCCCTCAACCAATTCTCTCCACACACACAAAAAGATACCTTATACCCTTCTTTAATTCAACACTTTCCATACAACAGGTACAATACACACCACTTTGTTAAACACACTTTGTTTCAACTTGCATATTTTATATATATTTATATAATATATTTATTCGTCAATTAGAACTATTTCTGGAAAAATAACCTCAGCACATAAGAAACTAAATAAAGGATATCTTAACATAAGAAATATATACATGTCTTAGTATATACTGTATATAATATCATTTATAAATCCCTTTAGATTCTCTCCTGAAAAAACACAGAAAAAAAATATAGAAAAATCGTAAATAAATAAGAAATCAATGTAAAAAAATACATCCAGTTTATACCAGCCATAGACAAACTTCAGGACCACCAAAAAAAAAAAAAAAACTAATCCACTCAAAATGGTGGTCGTGAAATGGAACGACAGTGTAATATAAAGAGCCTAAGCTTTATCTTTTGAGAAAGCTTAGGATGCTTCATCAAGCCATGGTTACAAAGAACAAACATCCATTTTCTTAAGACATTACATCATCTTTGTGTCTTGTAGGTAAAATGTCTAAGGCGTTGATGAGAGTGAAAAATAACAAAAAAAAAAAAAAAAAAAAAATCATAGCATCCAACCTCTCAAGATGCACTCTGTTAGAAATTAGATTCACATTCATAGTCCCGAAAACAACTGCATTGCTGAAGGACACCGAGCTCAGCAACCCAAGTGCCAGGTTGAGCTATAGCTGCCCATACAATCATTCCCATAATTCCATCCTCCCCAAACCCTTGTTCATCATTAGCCTTTCTTCTATTCTGCAGTCATCTTAGTATCACCCTTTAGTCAACTTTCCACCTTTTGGAACAATATTTATGGCTTTTGATTATGAAAACGCATTTCTCCTAAACAGTCACAGCTTTAAAGCATTACCTCATTTGAATTCTCAAAAACTAGGCCCTATATCCGTAGTGTGCATTGTGTCCTGACTGTGTACTCAAACAGAATGAAAAATAAATAGGAAATAGCCAATACACCAAAAAAAAAAGAAAAAAAAAAAAGAAACCCCTTACAGTGAGGTATGACTAGCCAGCTCATAGCAAAGTCCTAACTTCTCCCTCACTCAACCTTCCACCAAAATATTTGCTCTCAACATGATTAAATTGAAGCATGAAGCTCTTTTCACAGCATGAAAGAGCTGTGTTGGAATAAGCTCATGCTGCTCAGCCAGGCTAGACAACTATACCTTGGCGAGGAACACCCAGATCAAATTAGCATTCAATGCAAAACATCTGTGCAGCAGGAGGCTGGTTATTTCCCGTTGGTTTGGAAGAAAGGAAAAGAACTACTCTTGAATACAAACAGAAATCTACATAGAGGAAATAAATATATATCGAGTCATAACACCATATTAACTTTATGTATTAGTAACAACTGGTGGAAAAAAAATCAAAAAAATTCTAGAAGACATCTTTTTTTTTTTTTTTAGGCTTTTTTCAAACACTTAGTTGGCCAATACTACAGGTTGGAAAGATTGGCTGGAGTACTGTAGGTTGTACCCCCCCAGGCCCTCCATGAAGGAAATTCCACTTCTGCCTCCCATAACACCCATAGCATGGCCAGGTGGTGGGCTTGAGAATGGATCAAAGGTGGTATGTGGGTGAGCAGGGGCTGAAAGCGGTGCCTGGAATGCGCCAGTGTGGGTCAGGTGTGAAGCCTCAGCTTCAAAATAAAGAGGCCCCTGGGAAGCAGGGTAGACAAACTCTTTGGCATTGGGCGAGAGCTGACCGGAGACCGGACCAGCCAGGGAGTGCATGGAGAGAGATAGTGGCTCGTGCTTCACCAGTCCAGGTGGTGAAATGGAGGACATTGCAGTTGGGGAATGGCTCAGCATTCGTTGCTGAGGAGTGCCGACAGTGCCGACAGTGCCGGACCCTCCCACCATGCCAGGTGCAATACATTTCTTCATCTTGGTGGAGCCAAATTTGGTGGCAGCAAAGCTGGCTGTGGTGAAGGTGATTTGTTGCGGAGCATGACGGGAGCTGGGCTGGGCAGCTGGATGAGGGTAGGGAATCCCTGTACTGGGTGGAGATGGGGAGGAAGTGTTTGAGTGCACAGTGGGATCCGTCGGAGTACTGGAACCTGCATAGCTGAACAAACCTTGACAGAGTGGCGTGGGCGAGTTGGAGAGTGATGGAAGCATAACTGGTGATGCTCGGCCGCCAATGGGCACAAAGACCTGAGCGTCTGGGTTAAAGCCCAAATTTTTCCCATCTTCCAGCTCCATATCACCTTTACAAAGCCCTCCTAAGTGTTCTGATACTTCAGCTTCTGCCCCCAAACCTGGCGGATCCTCCATGTAGAGAACTTTCACAGCCCCCTTCTCTCCAATCTGATAGGACACTTCATAAGGATCTATCCAGATGCTGAGCTCTTGGGGGACATTGGCACGGACTTCTTCCATGTCCAGCCCACTCCTTTTAGCTGCTAGGTCCACCACGGGGTCCCCAGGGACTCCGAGATGAAGGCAGCGGAAGGCAGAACCACGCAACGGTGCCTCTGGATACCAATGACCTTCAAAACGTGACACCAGGATGCGTTCCAGCTCTTCTCCAAATAGGTCTGCTCGTCGCCGTGGGAGCTTGTTGTACAAGTAGGACACTATGAAGTTCAGTGCAACTTTTACTTCTAAATGCATGACTGATGAGAGGCTCAAAGGGTCTAGAACACAATACTCACGTCCTGAATCGCTCTGGCCAGAACAGGCCTACAACAGTTTCCACATCTCTTGTAAAAGATGCAGGGGGTAAAAAAATTGAGTGTGCAGCTGTAAAAAATGTTTTTGTCTTGAATATCCAGATGTAATTGGTCCCACATACAAAGCTCTGACCTGCTGCACCACACTGCAAAGGCCTGGACGTCTCAAGATCCACTCTACCCCAATCTGAAAAGGATGCAAGAAAAGAAATTACCATTCAGATAAACACAATGGAGGTAAGATCCATGGGTGTGCATTTTAGAAGATGCTAATGGCTGAGGCAGCAGTCTATGCTTATCTCAAATACCTCATCTAGTTTTGTTGGCAGCAGCTAGAGCACGATAGAAAAGTGCATGAGTGCAACACTGAAAGAGATTTAAAGAGATGTGTACGTGCACTGCTAACACAAGCTTCTAGAAGTGCAAATCAACCAAATACCTGAATATCCATAGCTCAGGTAAACAATCAAGATTTTGTTACAGCATTTAAAAATAATAAATTAGGTTGAAGAACTGATACAAGTAACAGTATGGGGTTGGAAAAGTTAATTACGGAGCTAGACTTAACAATTAAGCCAACCTTTCAAAAGTGAAACTGAACTTGAACCTTGGAGAAAGATCCCTTATGATTTCTCAGTGAGCATAAATAGAACACATAGAAATAAAATATCAAGTACAATGCTTAATATTCATTTAAATTTATGTTTCCAGAAGTTGAACACAGCTACGATGTGTGTGCATGTGCAACAGCTTTGAAAGAAGTCGTCTTTGTTTAAAAAAAACAAAAACAAGCCCTCCTTTCTGAACGAGACGATAGTCTTCAAGTTTTGTGTTGCAAAACCAACCTTAATTTGACCCCCTACCACAACACAGGCAGCACCGTTTAAACTGGTAAACCATTTTTGCCAGGAAGTAGAGCAAGGATTTCTGCATCACCACAGCTCATACTAGCTTAATAGAAAGAAGATTTTCTTTCACACTCAAGCTCCATAAATGGAAAACGAATGAAGTATGCGCTGGCAAAAATTGTCTACCGAAATGTTTCCCCAACTTCAGTCCTAGAGGCCCTGCTGCTCCGCACATTGTAGTGCTTACTCAGCTTCCAGTACACCTGATTTAACAAATTAGCAGCCATTACTGCATAGATGTGGTTGTGGTACAGGAGGGTAAACTGACCAAGCCCTGCTGTCTAAATGAGAAGATTGGTTTTGGAGACTATCTTAATTTGACCAGCTACCACATCACAGGCCATGCTGGTCAAACCGGTACGCCAGGAAGTACACAAATGCTTTCTAAATCACCACAATTTGGACTAGCTATACAGAAAAAAAGTAATTTTCTTTATTTAAAAAAAGCAAAAAAACAAACATAGTGTCAAACTTTAAGCCCCTCTGAAGATGCGAGTGTGGTAGTGCAGGGGAAACACTAAAAAGGGCATGGGGAACCTGCAAAGAACTGATTTTTTTTTTTCTTCCATGCATGAGAGGTTCACGTCATTACATCACTGTAGACGTCCACGTACGTCTCTACTTTCCCAGCAATATTGGTGACAATGCTAGCAGCAAAAGAAATGCTGGCAAGCAAGCACAACAGCAAACTTCAACATGGCTTTGTGGGCAGTTCTCTTGGCTTTATCATTACGAGAAAGTGTGAGCTGCCCATCGCATATTGAGTCCACTTTTTCATTCTTTGTTCCAGCTCAGCAAAGTGTTGGTGTCGCCATGGAACCATTCTTTTTTTCTGTCTGAGAGATGGTTCTTTGGCTGTGAAAACAAATAACTGGTTTGAAATTGGGCACCAGCTCCAACCTAGCTCAGAAACCACTTAGGTGGAAAAAAAGGCCCTTGTAAGAGGACCAGATATTTTGGAACCATGGGTCGGTTCTACCGGGTGTTCGGGACCCATGGGTCAGCTCAGCCTGTTTTGGTCTAAAAATTTATTCATTCTTCGTTATTTAAATATTTTTTGGTACAGTACTTTAGTTTACAGTCACATAATTCGAGAAATGTCGTGACATAGTTGTTCTGATGCATTAATTTTGTTGTTTTTTCCTTCCATTAAAAAAATAAAAAAATCCCTACTTGTCGCCTGAGTCAAGATGGCGGACTCGGGGTGAAACTCCGACTCCCAGCAGCACCCGCGTTGTGACGTCATAACCGCGCGTATCCGCCTCCGCTTTATCAAAACAGACTCAGCTAAGCGATAATAATGTGTTTAAATTAACCCGTTTTAAGGCGAGATCTAAACGTATAAAATGTGCATTTCGTGTCATTATTCATGCACGAGTTACCGATTAAGGAAATAAACGAATATGTAAGGTCAGGGAGACTAGAGCTAGCAGGCTAATTGTTTTTAATGCAGTTGGTAATGCTGACATTATCATTCATTCATTTCTTTATTAATTCCAAAGGTCAATTATATTTTTAACGTGTGTTCTCTGTCAACTTTTTAAAAGCATGGAAACTTGTTTAAAATATGTATAATGCAATAAAAACAGCCCAGAATATTCATGCAACATTACATCTTATTAAATCCCCCTCTGGGTTATAAAACAATGTGTCCTGATTATTGTAAATGTGTAATCAGTGTCATCATTAGTATTATTGCCCCTATTAGTTTATTCCCTAAAATCAGGCTATTCAATGTCATTCAATGTCATGCAATGCAAAGCTGACCCAAGAAAATGAAGTGACACCATTATCAAGTCTGCATTCTCATCAGTTCCTAAACTTCAAAAATCAACCACAAACTTCACCTGAGCATGCATGCATGTACCTCCAGAGATGTTTAATAACACACACACACACACACACACCTTTTCTATTTCTCTAATGTTAATGCAAACTGTGTGGGTGTTATTGAATATGTCCATCAGCAGCAGGTATGTGGTTTACATTAGCTTTGTTTATCCAGCTGGGAACACACACACACACACACACACACGTCAATTTAAAATGTAAGCAGAAGCAAAACACTGTGCATCTTACATTTCACTGTATGAGCAAATTACTTTTACATCGTGATATTACAATCATCTAAAGAATCTCTAAAATAAATGATACATTATTAATCATCACTCAGGTACTGAAGTGCATAAAATAAAGGTGAATAAAATAATCAGTGTGTGATCTAAACTCAGGGATCTAAATAGATCTAGAAAAAGTGCTGATCCTGAAAACAGCCTATAAACACACACTCACGAGATGAGAATATTACAGAATCTAGGCAATGTCATGACATTTCTGATGAGTACACACAACCCTCCTAATATAGCTACTGAAATTGAGGACAGAGCTCAATCCACTCAATCAGGAATTAAAAACAAACCCAGATATGACACGCACACACATTCAGGCAAAAATAAATGAGAAAGTTCACAAATAGACAATAAGGTCATACACATATATATAATTATGCATTATAGACATGAGCAGGTAGAGGAGCACGCGCTTACTTACCACTGAGTGTTATCAGTACTGACTCTGATTATTATGATTATTATTATGATTATTATCCCTACATATTTCCAGTGGAGCCCGGATGGACAATGCGACGCTGGCTCTTGGTGTGTGTGTGTGTCCTTATGCCACTGTATATAAAACACAGCGCTCTTTGTATAAAACTATAAAACTCTACATCAATAAGCGGGTAGAAAGCGCGTGAGGACACCGCAAGCGCGCGCTACAGCGGCTCACAGAAAGTTTACTGCTGGACAACCGCGCGCATTTATACAGAGCGCCTTCCGGGACACGCCCCCATGGCGGTGACGTCACAAAGCCGGGACTACTTTTAGGTCCTTTTTAAAAAAATAAAAAATAAGAGCGTATGTATAATACTAGCGTTAATGATGGACTCCAATTATAAAGGAAAGTGTAATTATTATTATTTATCAGTTTTATATCATCAGTGGAATCAATAATGAATAAAAATATAAGAAATTAAGAAAGAGAGAGAGAAGTGAAATAAAAGAAAATTAAATCAAAGGTTAAAAAAAAGTGTGAATTATTATTATTATTATTATTATTATTATGTTTTGTGGTGGTGTTTTTAGGGTTGTTTTTGGTGTTGCTATATAAATATCCATTTTATTTATTTATTTATTTATTTTTTTTGTCTTTAATTGAGTAAGAAGTGTGCTTTCTCACAGTGACTGAGATAGATTTAGACTTGGAT
>JAOTRS010000012.1:17661626-17672221 GCA_028565755.1 Dinotopterus cunningtoni | reverse complement strand
AATCAGGGTCATCAATATTGTCATTAATATAATATAATATAATATAATATAACATAATAGAATAGAATAGAACACTTTTAATAATAATAATAATAATAATAATAGTAATAACTTCCCTGTATATGCTTGCTACTTTGGATAATAAAACTGACTGTGGTTATATTACAGTATTATATTACAGTATAAAATCAGTAGTTCCTCCCACTTTATTTGGCGAGCTGATATTTCTGTGTCCGAGGCTGTGCTGTGGTGTTCAAAGCTAAAAATATGAGTTGTGATAGCAACAGACCTTCTATTGGACAATAAAAAGGACGAGCCAACTTTAATTGGACAAGTGGGAGCAGTCAGACTGGAGAGTAATGGCCTGCTGGGACAGGGCATTATGGGTAGTGTAGTTTGTGCTAGAAATATAACGCATGCTCTTAAACTTTTTTTTTCTCGCAGCCATGGATCTCTTTTATCTATTAAACAAAAAAAAGTTTATATAGATAGATAGATAGATAAATATTATGTTCATCATGTGTATCATTTCAATGTGTATGTTAATATTTGGCTGTTTATTTAAACTTTCCATTAACAACATATCAGGTCCAAGTTATAGAAAAAAAAAAAAAAGATTAATATTATATTAGTCAGATGTTAAACCTTGAATACTTGATCATTTTACTTTATTTGTATTATACTTGTAGTATTATTCTTGATTATGATTTATTATGATTGATTTTATTACTCCAACCGCAGGCAGATCCTGACGGCCGTGTGCTACCATTACCTGCAAATGACGTGTGCAGGTTGCTGCCGCTCCTCACACTGCTCCAATGTTTCGGGAGCCCTTAATTCTGCCTGTCGTATACACCGTCACCATAAATGCTCGGAGGTCTATTCCGGTTTCAGTAGCTACTGTATAAGCTCGGCCTGACGTATCCATTTTTGCCATAGAGGACACTGTTACTACTCAGTGAGAATGCTGCCTGCTCTTACCTTCAGTAAGGAAAGCACGCCTATAACACACCTGAGATGGAACTAACTGCGCAAACACACAAAACCCCAAACAGAATATCAGTTAAAAAAGTAAGCTGATCTGCTTTAATGTAATTAGTTAAATTATTATTTACAGCTTTAATGTAATCAGAGAAGATTATTTACAACTTTAATGTAATCAGTGATATTATTACTTACAGCCTTAATATAATCAGTGATATTATTATTTACAGCTTTAATGTAATCAGTGATATTATTATTTTAGGTTGAAGCCCACATACATGTCTGCCTTTAATAAAGATGAAACCTTTAATTTTTTTAAATTAATGTCATTTCATCAAATTTTGTTTGATGTGACAACATTATATGGTATTGGTTTCCACTGGACTGATGGCTAAATATTAAGAAATTGCACAAAATTTACCTAGTTTATAATTTTTAAGAGGTTTTTGAATCTACTGTCATTTCATCTTATTACAATCTAGGAAAAAGAGGTTCATATTTATGCCTTCTAGAAGTTTTATTTCTTTTGTTGTCAGCCAAATACACTCACTGTTCAGTAATCGGAGAGTGAATCACAGATACAGACAGAAAATGAAACTGGTTTCAGGTTCTCCAATGAATGAAACGTAAAGATATCATTGAAAGAGATTACCAATCTACAGACAAAACCTTTCTTTTATTTATATAGATAGATTACATTAACTGAATATAAAATCAAAAACTATATATTTATAATATGAAGGGTTCATTTGCAAAAACAGATACATACTTTAATTAGATACATAATTAAAGAAAGAAAGAAAGAAAGAAAGAATCTAATTCCTTATATACTTCATTCTGAATCCTAAATAATTTTAATCTTATTAAACAACCCCACACAAATTTGATAAATATTATTTGGAGTGCACAATAATAATAATAATAATAATAATAATAATATAATTTGTGAAAATTAATCTACATAAAATCTTTATTATTTTTTGGCCATAAAATTGTGACTAAAATTTAAAATAATCTTGATCCAACATAAATAATATATAAACGTAATAAGCTATTTTGAAATCAGATATTTTGTTTTGTTTTTTGTTTGTTTTGTTTTGTTTAAAGTCGCCGGAATGACGCCATCATTCCGCGACATCACTGTAAGCTAACACAATGGCGTCGTACTCTATGACTGCCGAATACGGGTAAGTTACAGCTTTTAACCCTGTTTAATAATCCAGTCTCAAACTTTGACACGGGCTATAAGCGCAAAGCGCATCGGTGTGAATAACAGTTGCCGTTTGAATTTACTTAAACTATATTATGGAGTTGAAAAATTCACATTTTATTCTTAATAGACTTGCTTTTCGTGTCATCCTGTCGTATTCTATTTCCACCTGTATTCCTGGAAACCCCTTTTTCCCGCGCTAGGATTGGCTCGTTCTGTGACATTCCCTACAACGCGATTGGCTAACAGTCCTGACTCGAAAAGCAGCGACCCAACCCCAGCGCAGGGGCGGGACTTTGTCTTATAATATCAGTCCAGCTGCCTGAATGTGATGCGTAGAACACGTGATAAAGTGGGTTATAGAATATTAACAAAAAAATACTTTATTTTTAGAGTGCTGTGAGGAAATAAATCATTATATGTTAATCAGTTAATCACATCCTTGGAATAAAACTATAAATGACACTCAGATAGTTACATGACAAAGTGTGTGTGTGTGTGGCTTGTCCTGGGTGACACAGCCAGGTGTCTTTAGTCTCCTTGACTCTCAGCTCCAAATGGAAAGTGGCGATGAGCCGATTCGAGGTACATCAGCATCGTCCAGGAGAGGTCAATGACCCCAGAGTCATAACAACACCGACCACACACACACACACACACACTCACACACTAACACACGCCTTCTCACAGTCCACGCTTTGGTGTGTGTTAGTGTCACCTATTATATTGTACTCACAATATTTCATGGAAATCATGGAGAAGTAAAATTTCCTAGAAACACTGTTAAAATCAGCAAAGTTCTGACACATTAAAGGTCTTCATTTTAGGTTTAGAATATAAACAGTGTCTCTCTCTTTCCATCCTCATCCTCACAGACTGCACTGTCCCCCTCACTCTGTTGGAGAAGACATCTGGCGACCCAGTGGGCGTGGCAGGTCGTACCTGTGTTTGTGTCCGGATGTCCATTCTGCAGTTCATTAGCAGCGGTCTGCCCAGGGTGGGGTGATGGTGATGGTGATGTAATGTTGTCCTTTTACAGCACGTCGATTCTGCCTTCATATAGCAGTTGTATTCTTTATTTCACTCAGATAAAAGTTTGCTGGTAAAAGTTCTTGCTGGTTTCCATAGCTACTGTTTAAAATGCACATAAATCCACAGATCAGATTTCTCTCTCTCTCTCTCTCTCTCTCTCTCTCTCTCTCTCTCTCTCTCTCTCGCTCTCTCTCTCTCGCTCTGTTGAAGATGAACTTTCCGGAAGTTGTGTTATATGTATTGCAGTTCTTGGGTTTGCCAGAAAGAGTTCTTTGTGTTGCATAAATATTACATACGCTTAACTTTCCCATTGACGTACATGGGAACGCACCGCTCTGATTCTGAACCGGATATCTCGGGAAGCGTTAATGCTAGTGTTTGTTGCCATATTGATTTTTTTTTTGACAGTTGACGCTTGGGGGATGTTTCGGGATGGTGTGTGTGTACTCCAAAAAATGTGAAGGTATAACAGTTAAAAAAAAATAAAAAAAAGTCTTATTTTGGGTGGATTTTTTGGGGTTACAATGAGGAGCGTTGAGATATTGGTTTTGTGTCAGGTCCAAAACAAACATTCATAAGCCCCCAAACCTTTCACCTAATCTTCTCCATTTCTTCTTTGGAACACTCTTAACACCAGGGTGGATGTTTCGGTATTGACAGAGATACAGATGTTTAAATTTTGAAAAAAAAAAAAAAAAACCTGTTGGTCCGATTCCTTAGACCTGGTCAGACCTGCATTAATTACATTAATACGTTTTTGGGATGTAAAAAGTGCAATTATTATTATTATTATTATTATTATTATTATATTAATAATGTGATATTCCTATATGAATATAAGAACCCTGGCAAACCCTGACACTTTAAAACTGGGGATCATGTGACCATCAGGATGCTTAACTCAGGGTCACAGAGCGCGTCAGGGCTTTAGCTGGTGGATCTGAAGCATCTGAGGAGTCTCAGAGGGAATATTCAGTGTTTTTAAAGAGGGAGGAAGAAGTGCAGCTTTAACACTACTGATGCAACGAGATGTAAGAACTGCTGGAAAAACAGTAAAAGCGCAGAGAAGTAAAGTTACAGCGCCACAGAGAGACTGAGAGAACAAGAGCAGAAGCGCCATGAGGAAACCAGAGCATGCTGGATTGATGTAATTACTGCTCACTGGATAACTAGTAGAATGTTCTGGAAAGACTAAGAGGGATGTAGGGGTGTGGTTTTGGATAGCGCATGTGGGAGTCAGTATAATAGACGCATTATTTAAGTTGCACTTCTGCAAAGATAAATAAAATGTACAGAGTTCTGTTGTCTACATGGAAAAAAAATGTGTGTTTTGTGTGTGTGTGTGAAGAAAGGTGAGAAGAACACCATCATCACATCCTTCAGCAGAAACTTCACAGCTAGAAATGACGCAAACCCGACCACGCACGCCCTCGTCACCTCGCCTGAGGTACTCGTATGCAAAACACACACACACACACACACACACACACACACACACACACACACACACGCATAAATACATGAGCACTGCTTTTACGTCACTTAAGGTGTGCTTCCCCCAGCTGGAACACAGACTTTCACCAGCTTTCATTACTTTAGGGTGACGTCTATTTTACACACACACACACACATACACACACACTTTTATTCTCTTTTTATTACTCAGATTGCGTTATTTTGCTCACTAGTGTGTTCCTGACTCATGTTTGCTGCTGGTTACCATGGTTTCACTGACCTACAAAAAAAGTCACACGTTGAATTTTTATGCACACCATGAATAATAATAATAATAAAAAACATTTTAATTTTATTTAATTTTATTTCAAATCAAAGCCAAATTTGTTTTCCTGTACAATTAAAATGACATTTGTAGGAATAAGGATCATGGCAAAGAAAAAAAAATGTTCCTCTTTAAATTTTTTTAATATATTTAATAAAAAAAGTTTAACACTTACAGTGAGGTCAATAAGTATTTGATCACCCTGTGATTTTGCAAGTTCTCTTACTTAGAAATCATGGAGGGGTCTACAAATATCAGCATAGGTGCATTTCCACTGTGAGAGACAGAATCTAAAAAGAAAAATCCAGAAATCAAACTGTATGATTTTTTTAAAACAATTTATTTATGAATTACTGTGTCAAATAAGTATTTGTTATTTTGCTTTTACTGTAACATCACACACTTTCTCTCTCTCTCTCTCTCTCTCTCTCTCTCTCTCTCTCTCTCTCTCTCAGATCGTCACTGCTCTGGCGGTAGCAGGCGCTCTAAACTTCAACCCTGAAACCGACTACCTGACCGGTGCCAGTGGAGAGAAGTTTAATCTGCTGCCCCCTACAGGAGAAGAGCTGCTAGCGTGAGACTTGAACCTGCAGAGCAGCTGCTCGAACCCTTCCAGAAATGGGATGGGAAAGACCTGGAGGACATGCGGGTGCTGATTAAGGTGAAACAGAGAGAGACAGAGACAGACAGAGAGACTCTTAATCATTTCACTCATATTTTACTGGCGTGACTGTTAAAAACCACAGTGTTGCCAAAGCAAATAATGCAGGGAGGTTACAGTTAAGCATGATATGAATAAAACACACACAACTGGGTTCTCACATAAACATTGTGAAAAACAAACATAAAACACACACAACTGGGTTCTCACATAAACATTGTGAAAAACAAACATAAAACACAAACAACAAGAAAAACTGACAGGTTATTAGTTATTAAATACTTAATTTAATAGTTTTATATATATATAACAATTCTGTTCGTGTTAGATGTTTTACATACAGTACACCTTTAATTTGTCTGTGTTTATTTTGATTTTGAAACTGTAGTGAGTGTGATGGTGTAAGAAGAAGGTTGAGGAGGTGACGGCGACTCTGCGACTCTGCGTCTTCGTCTCATCGCTCGTTGTCCTGGAACATAGTGAGACAGAGCGTTTTTATCACATATCGAAGGGAACGTACGCTTGTCGCTTTGTGTCTAACTTTGTGTCCTGATTTTTGAACTGCATATTTTTGCTCGCTCATGGGGACGGGGTAACACACTCGGAGGACAGTGCTATCTGATCCTTCTGCTTGCGTGACGCCCATGATTGGCTGTAGAGCCGTGATTGATGCAAGAGCGCTAAATGCCTCCCTCATCTCATCCCGCCCCCCTGAGAGAGCTCGGCCAATCAGCTCTCTCCAGGCCCCCGGCTGCGGGAGGCTACAGCATCATCTGAGAATCGAACTCATGATCTCCGGAGGACAGGGCGAGCACTTTACCACTTTACCACTCAGGGGGCCACTCAGGAGGCGCTTTCACACACTGTTGATGTTCATCATTCATCACAGACCATTACACTCCTCCTGTGATTAGTGTGCTGATGTAATAACAAGAAATCAACGCTGACCATATCCCATGAAATGTGTTATCATCTGGCAGCTGTTGTGTTTCCTCTCCAGCTGTGTGTTATGGATTATTTTAAGATCGGATCAAAAGGCACACAGTTATTAATGTGTCTAATGAATGTAAATGTCACCTTTAAGATTATAGAACCTATATTTTTTAAAAATAAAAGCTGCATGTGTGTTTAAAAAAAAACAGCACTTCTGTCTATGACCTTTTAGAAAAGTTGCACACTTTATATACACCCTTTCAGACGCTTCACTCCTTTGACAGCTCTGTTATGCTTATGAATAGTTGTTGCTGTCTCAGATCCTGAGGAGTGTACTCATGAAGCAGTCTGGAGCTCCTCTAGTGATCGGATACTGACAGGTTCTAATGTCTTACTTTACACTGTGTACTTAAGTCTCAGGGTATGTGAAGTGATTTAAGGCTTGTACAGTTTTCTGGAGAACAGGTGTGTATTAGGGTGTGTTCACACTTGTAGTTCGGTTCTCTCCCACAATCCATACATTATTCTTGGTTCGATAGTATAAAGTCCTGGTTCACTTGGTGTTCACACTGGCACTAAAACACACAGCAGAAGGCGTGTGGATTACACATGGTGGTGTCTTTACCAGCTGAATACTAATGAAGAGTTCATAAAATTTAAAGTTAAACAGTGAGAGCAACACGAGAACGGTTCCATATGGCAAAGAAAACCTTGCCAATGCACCAAGAGTTTTTATTTTGTGACTAGCATACAGTCGTCTGTGGAGACCGTCCTCACAAAATAATAAATAAATAAATTAAAATAATTGCAAGCAGTGAAATTGAACTCTTTGACAGATTGTGTTCAATAACGAGAGCGCTGTATAACCTGTTGTACAGTCGTGAGCGTTTCACAAGTAGCCCGACTGTACTATCACGTGCACTCCAGTGAATGGCCTTGATACTTATTAAATTGAATGTTTAATTTATTAATGATGTCATCTATTTAATTATTTCCTTTTTTTCAATACTGCTAGTGCAGTTCTGTGATATCTAACGTGCTTTTTTTCACACTCGATGCACAACCAAACGCTTCCTTCTCTGCATCGGATGTCACAGATACGAAGAGGACCAGTAAAAGGTCTCAGGTTCAGTCATCAATATCAGATAACGCTAGCAAAGCAGACTCTATCCGTTGGCATATCTGTGGTCCGTGCTGCGTTCACATTTCAGAGTTCATTCTGAAGCTGAATGAGACCCGCCTTTTCTAGTGGTTTTCGTGTCGCCTGATTGGTTCGCACCGAGGTTCGGATGGCAGCGTACACACTTGTTCAAATGAACCGCACTAACAGAGTTCCTTTTAATCGAACCAAACGTGATGAGTGCTAACACACCCTTCGTTTCTCAGAGCTCCAGATAGAAACACATCGTTGTGGAAACTACTCCCTCAAGCCATTCAGCCCGGATTTCCCGTTTGACTGGTGACTCAGTGCTGAAACGTTAACGATGTTAAGTGTTCCAGGCATTACTGTCACAGTACCGCTTGTGCGTCAGATGCCTGATGAGGGAGGTCGATATCGCGACAGTGTTATCGTTTAGTGAGTGACTTCGTGTGGTCGCTGCTCGCTCACTGAGTGTGAAACCTGAAACCTCAGCCTCTCGTCCTGATCAGACACTCAGCTTCTCTGTGATGGGAAAAGTTTTCCGGTGAAATGGCGCTTTCTATGTCAGGAGCTTTAATCGTGACTGGATAGTTACCGTATGCTACTAAAGCACGTGACTCTGATTCTGTAAAGATGTATTGTTTATAAAAATTGATCCGTCTTCCTTTCTGTCTTGGTTTCATTCTTGATATTTGTGTGTTTTTGACCGCTTATGTGGATTAAAAAGTTTTTAATCTCCTTATGAATGCTGAATAAAACCTCACACAAGTTGAATATTTTTACAAACAGCACAATTGATAATGGATCTTTGAATGGTTTAAGGTACCTAACAAGTTACTTAGTTAGCCTTTAGACTAACTAAAAGTATTTAATATATATATAGTTCCATGGAGACACGGTGTGTTAAGAGTGCATCAGACTGGGTTCAACATTAACCCCAATGAACAGATTTGAGATGAACTGGAACTGGAGCTCTCCTCGAGCCTGAGCTCAGTAACGCTCTTGTAGCTGAAATTAATAAACTCAAATCCACAGTCACGCCCTGAAGTTTAGTGGAAAGCTTTACCTGAAGAATGGATTAATAATAATAATATAAATGAAGGAATAAATCTTGAATGGGATGTTCAGCAGGCACATATAGGAGTAATGGTGAGTCGTTAGCCAACTTTTTGATGTATTGTGTATGATGTTGGTCTGACAGTATTCTGCATGGGCATGGGTAGCTCACTGGTCAAGGCATCAGTCTACTGATTGGAATCCCAGGTTCAAACCCCACCGCCACCAAGTTGCCCCTGTTGGGCCCTTGAGCAAGGTTTTCCCTCAACTGCTCAGATGTGTAATGAGATAAAAATGTAAGTCGCTCTTGCCAGTGGAAAGCCAAACAAAGTGGGTTTACTACTTTTGTGGGTTTTTTGTTTTTAAATTTTGTGCAAGATTCAGTGAGAATATAGCACCATGGGTCCCAAGAAAGTTAGCAAGGATGGCAGCAGGAAGAAAAGGGGGCTACTTTTAGTGCAAATTTTAAAAAAAAGATTAATCATAAATTAAGGTTAAGTGAGGTTTAATATCTATTTTTCATATTTTACTTCATTTATATGTCTTTTCGAAATGTCATGATTGTTTTTATTTGTAAAAATATGATTATAGTGTTGGAAATTGGTCATACTTTTGTCAATACTTTTGCACAGTACTGTACATTAAACACACTATAATTCACATTAGGGTTAAATTATGGACTCTAAATAAGGAATAAATCATTAGTGCTTCATGTTGAAAGTGGAAAATATCCATGATAGTCAGAATGATGGATCACGTGATCAAAAGTTTGGAATTTTTTTAAAATATTGACGTTTTAATTGCTTTTTAAACGTTTTTATATTTATATAATACCATGTAAATAATAATAATAATATAAACAGTATATTATATAAAATATTATTTCAATAAACATTTATATCCTGAACATTTTTTGCGTTGTCGCTTTTCCACATCCATACAAACTCAGCTCTGATGTTGCCATGACGACCTTTTCTTTCCGTAAAGCGGTTAGGCGGATGACTGGCTCGCGTAGTGCCGTAAAGCACGGATCCCTGTCGTAATTCCATTACAACACAACGCGACACAACACGACACGTGCGGTTTTCCGGGATAGAGTTCTGTGATACAGCGTTGTCATGTGAACGCAGTTTAATGGTTTATTTTTTATACATAAAAGAGTGATAAGCGGCTGTGAATAAGGAGAGAAATAAAAGGTGGGTAGAAAGGAAAGCATTTAACTTTGTTAGGCGCGTTAATATGAAATAGAGTCTGTTCTGTGTATCCAAAGACGCTTGGTGTTTGTTTAAGCAGGGTTAGAGTCAGGTGGTGACTGTTTAGCTAGCTAACATGCTAACTGTTTAGATTTATTCACGTGGATAAACCCCTAACGGTTTCGCACTGAATCAACGGTCACCTCCCGATACGATATTATCACGATACCTCTGTGTCGATTTTATAAATATCCAGATCTGATATTACATTTCCCCACGATTTTGTTACAATTTTAACCCTTTAACAAAAGTTTAATGAGTGATTAAATGTAGCACGTTCCTTATAACATTAAATTTCTCAGTTAAACAATACAAACTAGCTTCGAATACAAGAGCTTAACATTAAACTGAGCAGTGCGTCTCTCCATACGCCATAATTATTATTACTAAACAAACTGGGTGAATAATTTGCTCCTACCACACCGGATGAAAATGTGTGAACTAGGGCTGTAGCTATCGAATATTTTATTCATCGAGTATTCTACCAAAAATTTAATCGATTAATTGGATAAAATGTACTTTTGCTTAATTAAACAGAAATGTAA
>JAOTRS010000012.1:17455445-17484509 GCA_028565755.1 Dinotopterus cunningtoni | reverse complement strand
TTAACAAATATTAATTAATTAATGTCTCATTAATAATAATGTCTTATTATTTAGTTTATTTATTTATTTATTATCTAAATAAACTATCTATCTATCTATCTATCTATCTATCTATCTATCTCAGAAACTTGCTTCTTTCTTTCTGTCTTTCCTTCTGTCTTTCCTTCTGTCTTTCCCTCTAATAAAGCTGTCAACAACAGCATGTATTATTTAGCTACTTGCTTGCTCACTTCCGTACCAGATCTTTTTTTTTTTTTTTTACTGGAAATTTGTCTCCTGCGTCAATAAAAGATGCCCTGCCCTGTGCACAGATGCTTTCCCTCATTTTGTTTCACCAGAGGGACAAATTGAAGAACAATTAGGAGTGCTAAGTGCAGCTGTTTTGTCCCAGGGAGTGTACTGTTGTAATCTTTGGAAATCTTTGTTTTTATGTTATTGCAGATTATAACTGACAATGTGGAACATGAGAGTACACTAGAGCGGTCTTACCAAGTCATGGTCTGTCCCATTTAGATAACAATCAGAGATCTCAGTGTAGTCAGTTCCTCAAATTCTCCAGAACACCATTAGAGAAAAACATGTCTTCTTGTATTAAAGTGGAGTCAGAAGCAGTCAGATGTTTCTAATCATTCACAGACCTTTTGGTGGCCAGACTTTTCCAGGAATCATGGCCAAAGTCTTTAGTAGTTCTGTTAGACCAGGCAGCCAAGATTAACACAGGCAGATCTGTTACTCAAGGTCATGAACACACACACACACACAGCATCCAACAAAATTACTACATATCGTGAGAGCAACCCAGAAACACAAGAAACATGAAGCTACAGACGAAATGTCATTAGCTTAGCATGGAAATATTAGATAAACAGATATAATTTATCCACAGTGCTAATTCGTTTCGAATTAAAATTGATCAGAAGCTTTGGATAATTTTTTTTTAATAATGTAAAGTAAATCCACATGATAATGTGTTTGCTCTTATAATGCAAAGTTCGTTCTGTATCATAACAATTAACACTAAAGAAACATGGGTGTCTGACATTACACATAAAATAACCACTTCTATATCCTGGTTTAGTTTTATGTAAGGACACAGTTTAGGACGTCTCCAGCATCAGCATATTGTAATAATTAGAGGTAAGACAGTAAATAGATGGTAGTGAGAGAGTAATTGCTATAAAAGGAACTAACTTTTTTGGTGAATTAAAACAAAAATTGTATTCTTTACATATATCCATAAAAAATAAAACACTTAAGGAGATGCTGTTATAGGAAAAAGAAATGCATTTTAAATATGTAAAATTAATAGCACTCCATCTCACCACCCCACTTTGGATTATTTTACTACATCAGCATTTGCCAAACCACTAGATTTTCATTTTATTTGACTACTGCTTTTTGTGTTTTGCAGACTTTCATCGTGATCAGCAAAGGGAATACAATCAACAGGTTTAATGTGGAGTCAGCCTGTTACATTCTCTCTCCCTTTAACCCCATCCGCAAGTTCGCCATCCGCATACTCATACACTCATATCCTTTGGATGTTCACAAGGTTTTTAAGGGGTTAAGGACATCCTATTTACTTAGACACATAACATTTCTGAATGTGATTTGCTAACTGTGACATGATGACTGATCACTGAAGCTTATTGTGCTTTTCCTAGAATATTATTGGTGTCAGTACAATTATATTAATTCTGACCATTTTCAACATCCATCATAAATGTAGTTAACTTATTTCAGCTACTTTATATATTTATTGAATAATCTAACCTGAGCATATAGTACATTGATAGATTTAACTAAACATTATTGAACTAAAAAAAAACATTCTCCAATTTACCTTGACTGGAAAGCGAGAGCGGTGCATCTGTGTACCTTCTTTTTATTCTTTTTAACAACGACCATTGTGAAAAGCGCTCTATAAATGAAATGAAATTGAATTGAATATATTTATCTTTAGGTTATTTCCATCTCAACACTCACCCTCCTACCCTCTTTTTATGTGTTGTACCTGTGCTCTAGTATTTGCTTGTAAATATTTTCTACATACTGTACGGTAATTCATATTGATTGTGCTAACATACAGTTGCAAGAAAAAGTTTAAGGACCCTATGGAGATATCAGCCTTGCCATAAATTATTCATAAAATATGGTTTGATCTTCATCTATTTCATAATTATAGACAAACAGATTATGTCTAAAATAATAACGCACAAATTAGTAGTATACTGTATTATTAAACCTTTACTGAGCATATCAAGTAATAATTTATAGTATAGACAAAAAAAAGTAAGTGAATCATTAAATCTAGTAAATTGTACAGCCTGTTTACGAGGAGAACATGCAAACTCCACACACACACAGACCCAAGGTGAGAATCGAACCCTGTACGCTGGAGGTGCGAGGCCACATGCAGATAAGGCTAACTGGCATTCCCAATTTGCCCACAGTGTGTGAATGAGTGTGTGAGTGTGTGTATGTGTGTGTGCCCTGCAATGGATTGGCACCCTGTCCAGGGTGTACCCTGTCTCATACCCTAAGCTTCCTGGGATAGGCTCCAGGTCCCCGCGATCCTGAATGCAGGATGATGAAGATGAGAAGCTGAGATATTCCAGTTCTTCAGTATTTTCAGCCTTTCTTGATGGAACAGCTCTCTCCAGGTTAAGCCACACATTCTTGTCTTGTTGCATCACATAACCTCTATTAAACTTTAGACCATGCACTGTTACAAGTGTCCTGTGAAATGTTAGGTTAGAGTTTCAAATTAATTGTTGCTGGTGTTCAGATCCAGAGGCAGCAAAGCAGCTGTAAACCATTAGGTTCCCTAAACCATGCGTGATGGTTTGAAGTGCTCTTTTAATCCTTCAAAGCTAAAATTGTGCATGTTTGACAAAAAGTAAACTTTTTTCTTATTTGTCCACTGAACATTCTTCTGGGCACGTTATTGAATACCCAGGCAGGATTTGGCAAACGGGAGATGTTTGTTTGGCTGGTCAGATATAGATTTGCTTCTTCTATAGAATTGTTTTTATTTTTGTGCATGTATTTTGGTGGTAACGGAAAGTTCAGGTGCACAGAATTTCTGTGACTTTATTTAAAATCCAAAGCATCTCTACAACCCATCCTTCCGGTCTTACCTTAATCAAACACCTACCTCCTTAGAAGTTCACTCACTTTCCTAGCCCGTACCATAAATAAGTAGTTAATATGGTTGACAAAGATATACAGTAAACTGCTACTGTATGTATGATATTTGTTTAGCCAAAATGTGTTTGTCTATAACTGTGACTTGATTTGATCGGACCATATTAGCATATCAGCAATCAATAAAATCTGTATTTCTAAAAGGGGTTAAAAACATTTTTTTTGTCTCAGTGGTAGCTGAGTGGGTTAAGGCTCTGGGTTACTCAGGGTTTGCTGTAATGTATATGTGACTTGGGCACAGTAAGTGATTACAGCTGTGGACCTAATTTAGATATTACACACACACACACACACACTCACTCACACACACACACACGCACACACACACACACACACTGCTCCTTGACTGTTCAGCAAATTGTTCAGCATGTTCATCATGATAACTATCCTATCCAACTGTGTGTTCATGACGATGAGTGACCCGCCAGAGTGGAGCAAAATCATGGAGTAAGTCTCACTGAGAACCGTGACACCGAAACATTATCACATTATGCATTCTATAAAATAAATACACCACAATGTATAGTGCTGTTACCATAACATCTCATCATACACCACTGTGTTTTCTCACATGCTTAGTACTCTTGTGTGCATGTATGTGTGTGTGTGTGTGTGTGTGTGTGTGTGTGTGTGTATCAGATACGTCTTTACAGGGATCTACACATTTGAGGCTCTGATTAAAATTTTGTCCAGAGGGTTCTGTATTGGAGGCTTCACATTCCTTCGAGATCCATGGAACTGGCTGGATTTCATGGTGATCAGCATGGCGTGAGTATGAGACGTGAGGCATGGTACTGGAATAGCGTCGTTTAGGAATATGTTCTTCACCTCTAGCTCCCTCTTTCTCTCTCTCTTTCTCACATCTGTCCATCACTCGCCACTTTGTTTTTCTCACCCTTTTTTTCTTTTCATCTTTTCTTTTCTTTCCAGCCAGTTTTATTTCCTTTTTTTCTTTTTTCTTTCTATTTCTTTAAAACATACGGCCCCCTCATCTTCACTGTTTGAGGTCTGTCTGTCTTTCTCTTTTCTTTTTGCACATAGCACTTTGTGGCCCTCAACTTCTCTCCATCACCATGTTTGTTTTTCTCACACTTTCTCTCTCTCTCTCTCTCTCTCTCTCTCTCTCTCTTTCTCTTACTATCCATATCATTAGGAAAAACCCTGATTCATGACATTATCAGACAAAATGGACAGTGCGTGTAAATATTTAGTCGTTTTGTCACAGTAATTACAGTAATCAAAATCAGAAGTCAATATGTTAATTTATGAATCAGTGGTCAGATGTTAGAGAGGGATATTGAGCAAAACTCAGAAGTGATGTGATCTTCTCAACAGTGTGATAACGTACACCATGTTACAAAAATGTTTTTTCCTGAATAATGTGTGTGTATGTGTTTGCAGGTACATCACTGAGTTTGTGGACTTGGGAAATGTCTCAGCTTTGAGGACCTTCCGTGTGCTTCGAGCGCTGAAAACAATCACTGTTATTCCTGGTGCGTCCTGCATCACAGTTCAAATCACATACTGAGCCCTGTCAATTATGCAAACATTATGCAACAGCCCCCCCCCCCCCTCTCATTTTTTTTTTACCAAAGCACTGTAGAATTCTCAATTCTGATTGATCAGAAGTTTTTCTATAACAGCAGCACTGACGGTGATAAATCACATGTTTATATTAATGTTTATTAATTATAATCTGCTATTGTTTTCACTGTAAAGACTAATTTGCAGGAATGTATTAAAAATTGTGTGTAAATGTTGATATTGCTGATGTTTTCTCTACGGAGATATTTATTTAACACTTATGAAAGGAGTCTCCAGTGTCAGCTCTTCATAGGGATCAGAGTAAATACTTTAGGTTTTCTGACATGGGAGGAGATAAATCAAGTGAACAACATAGAAACTGTTTAGAGCTGCTACATTATATCTAAAACTAATTAATAAACTGCCATCGTTGGTAGGAGTTGGTAGATGATTGTCAGAACGTGTGTGTGTCCACTGCAGGTCTAAAAACCATTGTTGGTGCACTGATACAGTCGGTGAAGAAGCTGGGAGATGTCATGATCTTGACCGTTTTCTGTCTCAGCGTTTTTGCCCTCATTGGCTTGCAGCTGTTTATGGGAAATCTGCGCCACAAGTGTGTCCTGTGGCCTCCACCAATCGTCAATGATACTGCAGATACAAACCGCACTATCGACTTTCAAGAATTCATCAACAATCCTGGTAATAAGGATTAAAGTACAGATCTGATCTTAATATTAGTTTAATGTCAAGAGTCTGATAGTGAAGACCATGTTTTTGATAAATTTTTACATTATATTAATCTGGAAGGTTTACCAGATGTACTTTTTTTATTCTGCTATCCTGTAAGCTGATTTAGAGTATTTTGGTTTTGCAGATAATTATTACGTCATCCCTGGTGGCACAGATCCACTGCTTTGTGGAAACAGTTCGGATGCTGGGTAGGTTGGCCAGACACCATTGGTCGGTTATTAAATCATCCATATTTTGGAAATGGGAAATTGTACTCTGGAAAAAGCAGAACATTTAAAAAAAAAAATCATGTGTATAAACTTTGGATTTTCTAATGCTATACATTTGTAAGGTTCCTCATTCATGAACAGATTTTATAGTGTGACAGGATGCATTATTTTGCTGAAAAACGGATGTGCGTGATCTACAGTATGACAATATTTAGGTTGGTGGTTTGTGTCAACGTAACATCCTTATGGATGTCGAGATCATCACACTGGCTCAGCACATAATGCATCCTGGTGCCTTTACTTCTCAATTCAATTCAATTAAATTTACAGTATCAAAGAAAAATTATGTAAATGTGTATGAAATGTGAGAAAAATGTGTATAAATCATAATGATCCCTGATGAGGGTGATGGTGGCAAGGAAAAACTCCCTGAGATGGCAATAGAAAGAAACCTTGACATGAAACAGACTCAACAGGGAACCCAGTCTTGTTTGGGTGATAACAGATACCAAACAGAATACATTCTTGTGCAGTCAACAGATGACGTCTTTAAGTTAATATGGAGTCCACTTCATTACTGGAGGCTCAGGTAAAGTGTTGTAAATTCCAGTCGTGAACTATTGAGTGACTGCAGTTAGACATCCTCAGAGACTTTCTTCTCCAGGGTGTCCACATGATGTAAAGGAAAGGGATGTGATTCCCTAGACCAGGCCACCATCATTATAACTGAAGATAGATAGCAACCTCAGAGGCTTGTACAGTGGGCACTATGCATGATGGTTGCATTTATCAATAGATTGGTTAATTTATCAATAGCCACAATTACAGATGATGGCTTTTCCCAGACTGCCACACTTGTGGGATTCTTTGCAGAGGAATCCCACAATGGGAAATAATTTTTTTTTTCCTTCCTTGAGTTTGGGATTGAGGTGAATTGGGATTTTGTAAACAGGTCTGGACAGACATGCATCTTCATAGAATAAAGCACTGAAACAACAATGCATGATAAGACATTTATTGAGAGTACTTAAAGTGAAAAGATCCTGAGTGTGTAAAACATTAATGTTTTTACTTTTAGAAATCTCCAACTGTGGTGGCCTTTGTGTATAACTAAGCCTTTGACTATAATATTGACAGGATGTGTCCTGAGGGATACATGTGCATGAAAGCGGGGAGGAATCCAAATTATGGATACACCAGCTACGACAGCTTCGGTTGGGCCTTCCTCGCCCTCTTCAGACTCATGACACAGGACTTCTGGGAAAACTTGTTCCAGCTGGTTTGTACATCCACATTGTTTGGGTTTTGTTTCCTAATATGCACACCCTATTCTGCTCACCTTTTTGTATTGTTGCTTTGTCATGCTGTACTAATGGAGCAGTGCAGTTGTTTAAGTAAGTACTGGACAATTTTCACATTTAAATGTCTGGGAATATGAGTGAATACTGACTGCAAAGAATGGGTGGGGAAAATTACCCTTAAGGAAAAATCACATACATTTTATGAGTGATTATGTGAGTAAAGTTGTACTTACACATAGAAAAAAAAACTGCATTGAGAAATGGAACAAGCACAGGAGAAAATGTTCTTTGCTCATTTTGTGCTACTGCCTTCTTGTGTATCTCAGACTCTCCGGGCAGCAGGGAAGACCTACATGATCTTCTTCGTGGTCATCATCTTCTTGGGCTCTTTTTATCTTATCAACCTGATTTTGGCTGTGGTGGCAATGGCATATGCAGAGCAAAATGAAGCCACAATAGCTGAAGCTAAAGAGAAAGAGGAGGAGTATGCCAGGATCATGGAGCAGCTCAAAATGCAAGCTGAGGCAAGCATACACTTTTATTATATCATTCATTTCATTCACTGTTTCAGTTCATTTTAATTGCATGAAGCACTGAATTTCATTTCCAGTGGCCCTTTTCAACTGAGAAAATATGTGTTTAGTCATTCAGAATTTATATGTTTCATATGTGCCAAAACATTTGGAGTTAGCATGCTGTTGTTGATGCTGCAGTAGAATATAGAGCCAGGTAAATAAGGATTTGGTCAACAACTAAATTTTAGTCTCTGTGCACAATGGTTTTGAAATATAGCAATCAAGATAAAAAAGGAAGGTTAGACTTTCAGGTTTAATTAAAGGAGTTTAACAAAAGAATTGCATTAACCATTTAGGAATTAAAGCCATATATACACAATCCCTCTAGTATCAAAGACTCAAAAGTAATTGGATTTAAATTAAATCCAATTAAAATTAACATAATGTAGCAAGCTCATTTTTATTGTCAGGGTGGTACAGTGGCTTTTTGGTTAGCCCTGTGTCCTTGCACCCCCAGGGTCAGGGGTTAGAATCTCACCTTTGGTTCTGTGTGCATGGAGTTTGCATGTTCTCCTTCGTCCCTGAAAATCCCTGAAGATCCCCCTCCACACCCTTGATGACTCCCTGATGTAGAGCAGACTAGACACATTGAGAGACCAGACACTGACTCTCCAGCCAATCTTGTGCATTTCGCATCCCACCTATCTTTTTTGCAGGGCCAACCCACCAAAAAACTGGTTAACACTTAAAACCCAGGCCAGTCTGTCCCCAAAATGAATGCATGAGTGGGGGGAGGGGGGGGGGCGTAACTACTGCCTCAACTACATAAATTTACCCCCCGGATTTAAGAGTGGATAATTGTGTATATTCCCATGCACTGTCTTCGTGGGCACGCTGAATTTCCAGCTTTCCCATTGTGCCAGAAATCCTGCCTGGGCTGTACCTCAATCACAGAGGGCAAAAAAGGTCCACCAGTGAAGAGAGAGGTTTACAAAAGCCAACATTGGAGAAGGACATAATAATGGTGAAGCAGAGGAAAAAGGGGAAGGCAAACCACAGGTTTAGGGGCTGGTTTTGATGGAATGGGCCCCGGTTTCTGGAGGGGGCATGAAAATGGATGTAGAAGATTGGGAGTAATGTGGAAGAGTGAAAGAGAGAAGTTGTGAAGCGGGGCTTTCTGCTCCTAGATATGAACCTTAGCCAGTCACGTCACCTCTGTCAGTGATTCTGGTCAGGGACATCGAATCCTTGTTGCTGTCTTCTGCAGTAGCCGTGAAATGAGATGCTCAAGTGCCACCAGGTTGCTAGTTACCTTACCTCACTGAAGAGGACACCAGCATGCTGTGAGCAGAGAGCTACTTGGCTTTGCTCCCAAATAGTGGGAGAAAATGGACTTCCAATCGTGATTTGGGGCAATCCCATGCTACTACAAAATGCTCAAACAGGTCGAGGGGTTGTCATGAAGCCCCCATGTTGGCCAGCACCATGTAAGAGAGCTTCTGCCAGAGCATCTCTTGCCTGCACCAGTCTTCAAAGCATCTCCCAGTCTTTCGCCTGCATATGGACAGTGCCTGGAAGCATCATGCCTGTTGATTGTGGAGTTGCAGGTGGTCTTGGAGTTGACTTTGATGAATTCAGGTGGGGATTTGGATGAGCTCTGAAGCAGGAAAGGACTTGCTGTAGTGTATCATGCTTCATTCTTGTTTCATCATCAGTGTAGTAGGTTCATGGACTGAGGTAAAGGAAGTAGTGACTTTTATTTTCAGTCTCTGCACTAGTTATTCTGTCTTCTCTTTAGTGACATTTCACCTGCCCCTTTCTGCCCACAGGTGATGCTTGACCATGCCCCTAATCCCACACATAATCAGAAATTTTAGGATTATTTTTAAAATCAGAATCAAACACTTTGCATTAAATGACATTTGCACGAAGTCTCTTTGTCTAGAGCTGCTTAACCTGTTCTTTACCGCAGCTGCCTTTATTTACAGCATTCTGCCTTCAGTTTTGTCTGTAATAAATGAAAAGCATGCCAAGTTGGGTTAAGGTCAGGTGAATAACTTGGCCCAATAAAAACTTTATTTCTTTGCCTTGGGTTCCTTTGGAGGATATTTTGGGTTGTCATCCACCTGTTCTGTGAATGCAGTCAGTCCTACCAGTGTTAGAGTAATTGACTGAACTTGGGCAGAGTGAATAGCCCTATACACTTCAGAATTTACTACTTCTGCTACTTTTATCACCAAGCACATCATCAATAAACATCAATGACCCACTTTCACTGGCAGCCATACACACCCATGCTGAGCTCGCTTGTGTCTTCCTTTTTTACATATTGTAAAAATGGAGCCATTAAAATATATGCAATCCCTAAATGGTTAATGCCCTTGAATTACAGCTAAAAATCTGTGCTTCAATAATATATCAATTGCTTAATTTCCTTGTGGACCACCAGAAATAAATGAAGTGATCAAGATATAAATACAGAAGCAAAATATGAAAATGTTCCTGGTCCAAATACTTAGGGCATGAATTCTAAATGATAATAACAATGTATAAATTTACTGATTAATAACAGAGGAATATGGGCCAAAATAGAAAATGTTCATATACTGTAATTACCAAGATTGGCAAATTTATACTAAAATCATTTTAATGCAATAGTTTAATATTTAACAAATAGAACAATCCCAAGTAAGTGTTTCATTTGTCTGACCAGTTAAGAAAAGCAATGGTGAAAGAAAGCACAACCTCACTTTCAAGCAGAAAAAAAGCTGATGGCAGTGCTGAGTATGATGAGAAGCATGAAGAGCATGGCATTGCCCTGATAAATGGAGAGGTAATGCAAATACACCAACAAATCCATCTGTGATTTTAGCACGAGGCCTATATTAAATTCAGTATTAAATTTACTGTATTGACTTGTACTGAATTCTGATTTGTCAGAGATCTTGATGACTGTTATATTGCAGCTCTCTCTCTTAGGAGGGGTTTATTTTATATTTAGTGGACGCTGCTAAGATGTTAGTGCTTAGTAACGGTTAGTAACTTTTCACCATGGATAAGTGATACTTTTTGTTTTGTAAAATAACTAAGAGAGATGATAAGAGATGGTTGTGATTTTGAATGTTCCACAACCTCAAATCTAAAAATCTATCTTAAAAATATTTATATACATTGATCATTGATCATTATGTGCTGTCAATGCTTGCAAAGCATTACAGTCCAGTTTGGCTCAACATTTTCTCTTGTCTCCAAAGTCTGTGGAGGTTTCCAAATCAAATGGAAGTATGGACTTAATAGAAGTACCTGACCAGCACAACAGGAAAGCCAGTGCAGTGAGCGCCGCAAGCCATACTCTAGATGGTGAAGTCTTTAGCTTATTCATTAACTATGAAATGTGGTTCAACAAATTTGATCTGTGGGTTAAAAGTGGGTCTACCTATTTTGGTTGGTATTACATAAGATGTTAATATCTGGTTTATGCCTTCCTATTCTATATTCAGAATTAGAAGAGATGGAGAAACCATGCCCACCTTGCTGGTACAAGTTTTCAGACATTTTCCTAAAGTGGAACTGCTGCACACCATGGGTCAGATTAAAAAAAATTCTTTACTTGTTTGTGATGGATCCTTTTGTGGACTTGGGCATCACTATCTGCATCATACTAAACACTGTGTTTATGGCCATGGAACATTATCCAATGACTCATGAGTTTGAAAATGTCTTGACTGTTGGGAATTTGGTAAGGCACTAGATACAATCTCAAATAATTTCACTGGTTTATTCACTGTGCATCTTTTAAATTGCCCTACATTTTTTTAAATTGCCCACTTACTTCATGAGCTCTTATTTCTAGGTGTTCACAGGGATCTTTGCGGCTGAGATGGTCCTCAAGCTCATAGCCATGGACCCATACTACTACTTTCAGGTTGGCTGGAATATATTTGACAGCATAATCGTGACCATGAGTCTTGTGGAACTTGGCTTGGCTAATGTACAAGGGCTGTCTGTGCTCCGGTCCTTCCGACTTGTAAGTAATTGTTCACCCACTTCCCACCAGAAAGTGTATGTAAACAGAGTTTGTTCATAGATTGTCTTCCTGCAATGGCCTGAGTGTGTGCCGTCTCTGCTAGCGTACTGGGTTTTTTAAATTTCAAATGATGGAAGCCTTATTGCTTCTCGTATCCAAAACTCTGAGATTGGACACTCATTACACTAGTCCCTTTATTTCATGTAAAATAATAGCATGGAAGCAAGAATGAAGAATTTGACCTACAATCGGTGGACGTTTTAGTTGGACATGACAGATTGGAGCACAGCAAACCTATTGGAGGACTTCACACTTTTGTTTTGGTAAATACGTAGCTGACAACTATTCTAACTGATTCTTCTCAGAGTTCATAGGATACAAAGGACCTTTGATCTACATGTGTATTGATAATTGGAGTCTATTAATAAGCAAGCAGACATACAGTATGAAAGACCAAAAAATACTAAACTGGGAAGAATCATAAAGTGTGGTGTTGGCATTTCTGGAGAAAATATTGGAGCATTTTTGCACTTTGCTCTTTTATTGTTTATGCGTGAAGCAATATCCCCAAGCTACTTTTTCTTTTTTTACTTCAACAGCTTGCCAAGTACTGTAGTGTGCCGGAATGTGCACTTATTGCTTGTGTGCTTTTGAACCAGTTTGAGTATTTCTATTTGAATAACACATTACATTAAGGATTGATATAATTTTTTTCTAGTTTTATTTTAGCAAAGGAAAGGCTACAGCATGTTGTAACATGAGTTTCTATTTGGATGTTCATGTAAGAAAAAAAGCGAACATACAGTGGCCAGAATAGATCATGAGCTAGGTCAAGCTAGATTTAAAGGCCTGGGAGAAGTTGCAAAACAGTAAGGGGACAGGGTCTAGAGACCAATGCTCAGGAAGATAAAAAGTGTGGAAGAGTGGAAGACAGATAGGAAAGATCTTGGGAAAACAAACCTAAGACAGCACTGATTAGAGAAAGTGACTCCCAGCATAGTGAGTAATGGACAAGGGACAAGGATTGAAGCAAGATCAACACTTAAGCATAATATTTGATCCAATGTCCCTGACTCCCTAACTCTTGCCTGATGTGTGATACTGCACCAGAAGTGATGAGAGAAATAATCAGGCATGTTGGGTGATACTGTACAAGGACAGGTTTGCGGTGAGATCGTCAGGGATGTTGGATCAGTAACACAAGATGGAATGATGACATGATGAGATTAAATCTAGGATCCAATACTTGGTACAGGGTCAGAACTGGTAAATAACCTGGGTAGGGTTGGGTGATGCAGTTGCAAGATCTATGTGAGATACCAACACTGTGTACAGAGTGAAAGATGTAGGGGCCAGGAAAGAGATGGAGAAATACAAGTTAAGCAGTATCTTGCCTGCCGTAGAACTGCTTGTTTTAATCAGGAATCCATGGGCTTATTTTTGGAGATGTGTATGAAAGCCATGTGTATGGTGCTACTTTATTTGGGAGATAAAGGCCAGAACAAAATGGGATTTTTAAGGATGGTGAGTGGAAAGTGACAGAGGGCTAAAAGGCTATCTTGCTTTTTTTATTTAACATGATGTGAACAGACTGAGCCCCCAAATTGTTAGGTTTAAAATGAGGGAAGACCAGAGTAAATGTCTGCTATGTTTTCTTGCTGACTGGTTCCGCCACTTCCCAGCCAGGAGACACAGGCAAGCATACATACACACATTAATGTCTGAATGTTCTGTCTGGTTTATTCAAAGAAAATGATGTAAGAAAGGCTTCATTATTTATAAACCTTTGCAGTACCATCAGAAATGTTTACATTATAATGTAGCCATCAAAATGTTTTTTTTTTTTTTTTAATACACATTGCTTGGTAGCTTGTCCACAAAAAAATTCCTTTTGTTTTCATAGTTGGCTACAGCTGACCTCTGGCTTCAGCTAACCCTTGCACAAATATTGGTTTATAAACTGTTTGTAAAAATTTTCGTTGTGTTGTACTGTATGCAGTTACATTATGTGTACAGTTATATTGTATTTTTACATTTACCTAGTTTTATCCATATGTACATGTGCACCAATCAGCGATTGCATTACCATTGAAAAATATAACACATTTAACATTAATTATCAATTATATACCAGTAAACTGGTAACAGAACTGTTCACACAGCCAATGCAGTATGAATTGCCAAAAATTGCCAGCAGGCAAAGAGCCTACTGACCTGGCCTTGAAATTCCTCTGATCCCAATTTTTTCCCATACCCATGGGATGTATGGGATAAGCAAGTCTGACCCATGGGGACCCTGCCATGTAACCAACAGCACCCAAAGGAACCTCTGCTAGGTGGCAGACACCACGGCACACTTTGACATAGAGGTCTTGTGGAGTCATTCCTAAAGGGCCCGAGTTGCTCAGGCGGCGCAAATGGAACCCAGCACAATATTGGGCATAATGTTGTGTGTTCTAATGTTATGGTGTGTGTTCCTGCAGTATTGTTATACCATATAAGGGGTATATGTGATACATATATACATATACTATATGCATTTTTGGCCAAATTCCAGTTGTAAAATCTAGCAAACGCTGGTGTCTGAATGAAGACCAGCAGTGGGGAAAGGGGGATGGAATACGAGTCTTAGATGTTAGTATAGATCATGATAGATATAGTAAACATAGAAAGAATATTGAATGGATCATGGATTTTATAATGGGTCACAGTAGTATGTTGTTTGTAAATATCCTTATTTATTACAATCTGTGGCTGCCTAACATTTTATTTATTATCCAAACCTTACAGTGTTTCTTTAATCTCCAAGGGTTTATTATAACTGCTTGTGAGTTGTGCCTGATTACTTGATAGTTCTTTTTAAGCTAACTATTATATAATCATGTTATAATTAATATTCAATACAGATGCGTGTCTTCAAGTTGGCAAAGTCGTGGCCTACCCTAAACATGCTGATTAAGATCATTGGTAACTCTGTGGGTGCTCTGGGGAACCTGACACTTGTCCTTGCCATCATCGTCTTCATCTTTGCTGTGGTGGGCATGCAGCTGTTTGGGAAGAGCTACAAGGACTGTGTTTGTAAAATCGCGGCGGACTGTGAACTTCCGCGCTGGCACATGACAGACTTTTTCCATTCATTCCTAATTGTGTTTCGGATTCTGTGTGGAGAGTGGATTGAAACCATGTGGGACTGCATGGAGGTGGCAGGCCAAGGCATGTGCATTGTTGTCTTCATGATGGTCATGGTGATTGGAAACCTGGTGGTGAGTATATGTTTCAGTCCTTTTGTTTCAACAAGGTTGGTCTGAATGTTTTCATGTTGAGATCAATGACTCTCTGTCTAAGGTTCAGGAACACAGAGGGAACTGTGATGAATAGCCAGGAAGTCTAATATTTTTTTTTTATTTTGTAAAAGAATAAACAATAATCCAAACAAGAATCCAATATTATAAAATGAATTAATTACACCATCAAATCATTTTAAAATAGTGCTTTAAAACACCTGCATCATGACTAACCACATTGGGAATATTTTACCATAAACACACTGAATGTGTTTCAAGGTTCCTTTAAGGGTTCCTACAAAGTAGCATACCAAAGAAACCTTTACTTGCACTGTTAAACACCTACTGAAGTCTGTATACTAATTGTAACATCCATTATTTCCATTAGAAATCCATTGGACAGGTCTTGCTGAGATAATTAACTTGTGACGTGCCACTCATGCTTGGAACTCAACTGCCTGTCTGATATCCCAAGGCGCACTGGAGTGGATGTTGCCTGACATGCTTTAGAAGACAGATCTGTCACAGATCTTACATCCTGTAGAGTAGATCATGTGATCCTTTTACTAGAAGTTAATTATACATAGGGCTTATTTACTTTGAGTATTAACCAGCCATTTACTATAAATGTAACCAGGCAGATTTCCGTTTCATCTATTCTTAGAGCAAAGAGGAAATAACTCATCCGATGAGGTAGAGAAACTTTTGAACAGAGCCTTTTTCTGAGATCCTTTGACCAGGAATTTGGGGGATGAGGTAATATGTATTTCAGGTAATAAGTACTATAAGTGTAATTTATAAATTGTCCCAATTCCTGGTTGAGTTAAACTAACCTCAAAACCAGGAACGATCACGGTCATCAGTTAGAATAACCTACATCACAAATAATAACAGATCACTGCGTATATTTATTTTTTTTCTTTTGTCAAATACAGTAGTTACACAGTCTTTTCTCAAGACACAAATGTACAGTACTACTGATCCATGTTCTACTGTGACTGTAGGCTTTAGGGCATAGATAAAAAAAAATTGCTTTTGGTTCTTACAGGTCCTCAATCTCTTCCTGGCATTGCTGCTCAGCTCCTTCAGTGGAGACAATATGTCGTCAGACGACGATGGCGAAATGAACAACCTGCAAATTGCCATAGCAAGAATAACCAGAGGTATTGACTGGGTGAAGGCCTTCGTTATCACACGTGTAAGGCGTTTGTTGGGCCTAAAACCAAAGGAAGAAGTAAAGGAAGAAAATGATTTCGCCCTGAACCACATGGACATGGCTGAGTCAGGGGATGAGGTGAAGGAGGAGCTGAAACCATTTGATGGTGCTCTTAGGTTAGCTGTTGTTCCCATTGCAAAGGGAGAGTCTGATTTTGAAAGCCCTGATGATGATGATGATGATGATGATGACAGTACTTCTGAAAATAAAGAGAAGATTAATGAAAAAAACAAAGTGAGTTTTTACAATTTAACACAACAGAAAGTAATGCCCCTTTTTAAATGTAAAAATTTATTCCACTTGCTTCCACTGTTTTAAATTGCAGATATCACTCACTCACTCATCTTCTATACCACTTTATATAATGTGTGTTCTGCGCTGCTTGAATTTCTTAGCAGAAACCCTTATCAATTAATTTCTTTATTGATGTTTTTAGATTATACGAAGCATCCACCATTAACATCCATGTGAATTAATTCCTTCCTATATTAATTGTTCTTATAATCTTTGTATTATTCTACATGATGTCCTATGATAATCATTTGATAATTATAAACTCAACACCCCTGTGGTGGGCAAGAAGGGGAATATAAATCCCCGTACAGCTGAAAACCTCAGAGAATGCGTGGATATAATGATGGCCAGTGTGTGGCTGGACAAAAAGAAACAGACACTTTTTATGGGTGTAGTGGAGGTCAGGTGTCACAGTGACAGAGCGTGGGAAACAGCACCAGCACAGCATGATTAGTTAACCTGTTCAACAACCATCTGACCTCTTGGGTTCCTCTTTCACGCATTTCTCCTGCCTAGAACTTTGGATGCATGAACTAGACATGCATCCAAAAATCTGTCTGATTCTGCTTTTTTTGGTAGTTTGTGTTGTAATAAAGCTATGCGGTGCTGCTTGAGGTCAGATATTTTGTTGAACATTTGCTTCAATGAGGCGCATTAGCCCTGACTCATTAGGCAACTGTTTGTTGGTATGCCTGCAAACTGGGTTGTGTTACGCAGCTCACATAACATACTCTCGCGTGTCTAGATGCTTGGCATAACAACAGCAGCCATGTTTCTCCAGAGGGAAGGGGATACATAGTTGAAGTAGAGGCAGGGGCGCTAAGCAATCAGCTCTACTTCTAGCATTTAATCAGACGAAAGCCAAGACAAAATAACTTTAACCAGTATTGTTGCCTACAATTGTGCGATAAAATAAGCTTCAAAATTTTTAACCATGAGCTACTACACATGGAATTGTACAAAGAAAAAAAAAAAACATGGAAATACGCTAATGGATAAACAACATGGTACTTTTTTTTTTATCAGACAGATCTGTTTACTCCTTAAGGTTCAGTTACATGTGGCTACGTCAGTGAAAGTGAAATACCGTCCAAGGCCAAGTGATGGATTTATGTAGCACACATATTATTCACAGTGTCTTCTTCATGCTTCTAAATATAACTCCTTTTGAACTACGCCTATAAATCCGTAAAGATATTCTCATACAAGGTGTCCTGAGTTTTTGAGATAAGAAATCTAGTCAGAAATAGCACAGGAAAAACACAGCGTACAAGATAAATATGTGGTTCGATTGTTTAGCGTATGGCATGTGTTAATAATTGAGGTTGATGTACATATTAATAGAGTCTTTCAGCAGTTTTTCCTATAAATGGCACTTTTTAAAATAGAGTCATCATTCATACCTGTTTCAATATTTTGCATCTCACATTTGATATCGTCCATATTCATCTTCTCTTTCGGACAGCTGAAAGATGCAGATGACTCGTCCAGTTGTAGCACCGTGGACAAACCTCCAGAGGTGGAAGATGTGGATTCAGAGGATGAACCAGATCCCATCTCTCCAGTGGACTGCTGCACAGAGAGTGAGGCTCTAAACGCTATTTGCTTTTACTGTTTTCAAATTTGGAAGCAGATTATTCCAGATTCCATACTATTAAAAAGTTAACTATATAGGCTACTCAGTAGCATAGATCCAGCATAGTCTGAACACCAGCTTCTAAACCTCCCAGCAGCTCCTAGAGCTGCTCAAACTGGTAGGCTATCATTACCAGCTGGTACATTTTTATCCAGCATTCTTTCTATTGATTAGTAAATGTTGGACATTCCATGACAGTGGTGCTGCCTCATGAGCTCAATGTGTGTGTCTGCAAAGTTTTGCATGCTAGGTTTCTGTGAGTACCACCTCCCAAAAATATTCAGTCAGATATGTGCTTGTTTATGGTGCTCTGTGAGTGCCTGAAGTTCCATACAGGATGTATTCCAATCAGCCATGGAGAACATGCAAACTCCATGCACACAGACCCCAAGGCAGAAATCAAACCCAGGCAACAGTGCTAACCACTACACTGCAAGGCAACAGTGCTAACCACTACACCACTGTGCCCCCTACAACAGATCGTTTTAGCATAAAGAAGTATTTTGTTACGTAGAGTTGTGTAATGGGACAGCACGGTGGTTACCACTGTCGCCTTGCTCGTCCAGGGTCTGGGTTCCATTCCCGGCCAGGCCCGATTCCCGTCTCTGTGTGCATGGAGTTTGCATGTTCTCCCGGTGCTTGGTGGTTTTTTTCCAGCTACCCCGGTTTCCTCCCACAGTCCAAAGAGAGGCAAGTTAGGCTAATTGGCATTCCCAAATTGCCTGTAGTGTGTGAATTATTGTGTGAGTGTGAGTACTGTATGTGTGTGTGCCCTGCGATGGATTGGCACCCTTTCCAGGGTGTACCCTTTCTCGTGCCCTAAGCCTCCTGGAATAGGCTCCAGGTACCCGTGACCCTGAATACAGGATAAAGCGGTATAGACGATGAGTGAGTGAGTAAGAGTGAGTTGTGTAATGAGGCTTAGGAAATGGCATGAGAACTGAATTGTCCAAAGCTAACATTTTACTAAAACAATTTAAAAATCCAAATACTCAATCACTTCTGTCCCCTGGATGTTTTACAGAATGCATTAGATGCTGCCCATGCCTGGATATAGACATCACCAAGGGCAAAGGAAAGACATGGTGGAACTTCCGTAAGACCTGTTATTCCATTGTGGAGCATAACTATTTTGAGACCTTCATCATCTTCATGATTCTTCTTAGCAGTGGTGCCTTGGTGAGCTAAAGGGAAAATTGTAGATATATTGAAAGTTTTTTTTTTTTTTGAGATGTAGTACAGCTTTGAAATATGAACCTGTGCTTTCTTCTTCTCTGATTAGGCATTTGAGGATATTTACATTGAGCAGCGACGAGTGATTAAAATCATTCTCGAATATGCAGATCAGGTCTTCACCTACATTTTTGTTGTCGAGATGCTCCTGAAATGGTTTGCGTATGGTTTCAAGACCTATTTCACCAACGCTTGGTGCTGGCTGGACTTCCTCATTGTCGATGTATGTTCGTTTATGTTTATCATGTTAAAGAAAAACCTAATATACAATTTTTATAGAACAACCTAGGAATAATATATATTGTAAATGACTGGATATAAAATTGAGTAAATCAATTGATTGACACAGACCTATGCATCTCTCTGTTGGTGATACATTTTAGATGTAACATACTGTAAGCACCAATTCTTCCTTTATATATCTCCCAAGAAGACTGGGACTGCAGTAATTAATAATTTACCTGAGTAAAATGAAATGTACTGTATTGATCAAGACATATAGCTTAGGTGTCAGCTTTTTTCTTAACTGTTCATTTACCTTGAAATTGCACAATTATGACGCAGGTCTCCCTGATCAGCTTGACGGCTAACATTCTGGGTTACTCCGAACTCGGACCCATCAAATCCCTGAGGACTTTGAGGGCTCTGAGGCCACTTCGCGCCCTGTCCAGATTTGAGGGAATGAGGGCAAGTACTTGATTGAATGAAGTTCAGTTCAATCATATTTTATTTGTATAGTACTTTAGTTAGTATCTATTCAGAAATATGGATGTAGATTTACAGTAGATGTGTAATGAACTATCGAGAGGTGACAGTGGTGAGGAAAAGTTCCTTGAGGTTGACTTGACTCTGGACACTCCATGATGGGTGACAGTGAATATGGGGTTTAAAAATCATTACAGTGAACAGGTGGTGCAGAGTAAAGACAGTTCTGAATGCGTTTAAAAAATGCTTAGTGTAAACAGATTAGTGAATTTTAAACAATGTGTATTGAAGTTGAAACTTTTGTGGTTTTGATTTTTTGTGAACATCCTCAGGTGGTGGTTAATGCCCTGGTTGGAGCCATTCCCTCCATATTTAATGTGATGCTGGTGTGTCTGATCTTCTGGCTGATATTCAGCATAATGGGTGTAAACCTGTTTGCTGGAAAATTCTACTATTGCTTTAACACAACCTCTGAAGAATATTTCTCCATCGACCAAGTGAACAACAAAAGTGACTGCTTTGAGCTGATGAATAATGATTCAGACGTAAGATGGGTGAACACAAAAGTCAACTATGATAGCGTGGCCATGGGCTATTTGGCCTTGCTTCAAGTGGTTAGTGTTCATACACGACTGAATGAATAAATTGATGGATGGATGGATAGATTTAGAGAATTAGATTAGAGCTTGATTTGTTTAATTTATAAATCATAATTTCTTGTTGGTTCACAGGCAACATTTAAAGGTTGGATGGACATCATGTATGCTGCAGTGGATTCTCGCTCGGTAAGGTTCAGTCTTTAGAGGTAGAGAGAAACATTGGACGTATTTCATTAATTATTTTTCAAACTTGATAAACAATTATTAATTTACATGTACATTTAGGCATTCGACTTACATTTTTATCTCAATAAAATTAATTAACATCCAATACACGTTGTAGGAGTAATAAACACTTAAAATATATTTACCTTATGTTACCAGCCCTGCAACTGATGTTATCTGACTTTACATCCAAATTTAAATGTTCAAAAAATGTTTGCAGCGAGAATGTACTGTATTACATGTTTCATGCTCTTTTCACTTTTGCTACTTTACGTAGGTGGAGGACCAGCCGGATTATGAGGCAAACCTCTACATGTATCTGTACTTTGTAATTTTTATCATCTTTGGGTCCTTCTTTACCCTCAATTTATTCATTGGCGTTATCATTGATAACTTCAATCAACAAAAATCAAAGATAAGTATCAACCACAAAGTAAGACAAAGTAACATTAAGAAAAAAAACAAACAAACATCAGCCTCAGTCTGCTGGACAAAGCTTTTTTTTTTGATGGAATCAGTAAATAACATTGCAATGAAACGTTTACATGTGGGTTTATATTTAAGGAATAAAACAATATGAGTGTGCTATTCAAGCAGTTTAAATTAACAAGCGGTTAGTGTCATTAAGTCAAGCTGCTGCAATCTCAGAGCTGATTCATGTTTCTAAAACAACACATCTCTTAGTGTTTCAGTGCTCTTGAACCACAACAACTTGCAGATAAAAAATAATTTTTATCTGCATCACAAATTACTTTATGAAAGCCTACATTGTATAAATGTGTCTTGGCGTAATCTAAATCATAAAAAAAAACATAACTTTAATGTGAATATAGCCCTATACTTCATCCTGCTACATTTATCAGCCGGTCAGGTCAATAAACACCAATTACCTGGTTACATTGGCAGCAATACACTCTTGCTCCATAATCCTGCCTCCATCTGTTTCAAAACATGTTCCAATGGTGAAAATGGCTGTAGTTCTTGAACGGTTATTGCCACGGTTTTGTCGAAACCCTTGAATTATAGCTGAAAGTTGTGACTTAGCTAACATCTTGAATGGCAAAAACCCCACAGTGATTATTGTTTCAATGTTCCTGAATCTGACCTGTATTTTAATATGGCTAATGTAATTAATGCAATGTATATCTAATGTTCAATTTATGTCAACCCAGACAGGTAATATTATTATTATTATTATTAATAATAATAATAATAATAATAATAATAATAATAATCTTTAGAAATTGTTAACCCTAGTAAGTAAGGCATGATCGCATGATCATGTCAAATGCAAAAAACTGTATTATATACCATGTTTTTGAGAGTTTAGGACATAAATAATAATTGCCTTCCTGTGACTCCTTACTTAGGAGGACAAGACCTCTTTATGACAGAGGAGCAGAAGAAATATTACAATGCTATGAAAAAACTTGGCTCTAAAAAACCACAGAAACCAATCCCACGCCCCCAAGTAGGTTTGATACTTTATATATTGGATAAATAAATATCTACCAGTAAATGTAATATATAATCTGTTTGGAAATAAGTTATATTTAATATGAAATCATTAGCTGTATTACTATATTGTATTTTTCCTAATGCTCATCTGATGTCGTAACTTTCTACAGAACTGTTTTCAAGGCTTCATCTTTGACCTTGTCACAAAGCAGTTTTTTGACATCTTGATCATGGGCTTGATCTGTCTGAACATGATCACCATGATGGTGGAGACGGATGACCAGAGCGCAGAATTTGAAGAAATTCTATACATGGTCAACCTCGTTTTTATCGTCCTATTCACTGGAGAGTGTGTGCTCAAGCTCATTGCCTTACGACAGTATTTCTTTCATGTTGGATGGAATATTTTTGATTTTATTGTGGTCATTCTTTCAATTGTAGGTGAGTACTGGAGTAAGGTTAACAAAGAGACTCATACTAACTAACTGACTAGTCAGATTGAATAGATTGAATACAATGATTTACCCAGGTTTTGTTGTGTCCATCAGTTAAGATCGCATATTAACTTTTTAAATAGAAACAGGCCAGTCCATGGATTTATGACATTTTTTTTTACTTCTTTTTGTTTTCACATATTGTTACACAGTTAAGCCTTCATTAAATCAGAACCATGGATGTTACAGTGCCTTGCACAAGTATTTATACAACCTCATGTTACAACCACAAACATAAATGTATTTTATTGGGGATTTTATGTGATAGACCAACACAAAGTGGCACATAATTGTGAAGTAGAAGGAAAATGATAAATGGTTTTCAATTTTTTTTTTTACAAATAAATATCTAAAAAGTGTGCATTTGTATTTAGGGCCCTGAGTCAATACTATGCTGCAATTACAGCTGTAAGTCTTTTGTGGTAAGTCTCTATGAGCCTTGCACATCTAGAGAGTGACATTTTTGCCCATTCTTCTTTGCATAGTCAGTCAGATTGGAAGGAAATCATCTATGAACAACAATTTTTAAGTCTTGCCACAGATTCTCTGTGACAGCTTCCCTGTCCCTTCTAAAAAAAAAAGAAATTATGTGCCACTTTGTGCTGGTCTGTCACATAAAATCCCAATAAAATACATTTATGTTTGTTCTTGTAACGGGACAAAATGTGAAAAAGTTTGAATCAATTCAAATTCAAATTTTATTTGTCACATACACAGTCATACACAGGACGATATGCAGTGACATGCTTATACAACCGCCAGTGACCGTAAAAAATAAAAGCTTATACGTAAGAAATAAATATGAATAAAAAGAAATACGAAAGAAAAGAAATTTAACTAGTAAAATAAACTGTACAAATAAGGGCATAATAAAAATATTACAAAATATAGAAATATAGAAGGAAAAAAAAGTATATATATAAAATTTGAAAGTGACAATGGTTGTGCAAATATGCATAAAAAGTGACTTATTAAAGTGTCTTGTGCAATGGTCCAGAAATGAAAATATAAATATATAGTGCAAGTGTGTATGAATGTGTCCACAGTGTCCATGATTGTCCAGTCAATGTTGGGAGTTTAAAAAGATGTTATTAGTCCTGTGTGGTTATGTGGTTGAGAGACCTTATCACCTGCGGGAAGAAGCTCCTCCTCAGTCTCTCTGTGTTGGCCTTCAGGGAGCAGAATCGCTTTCTAGACCGCAACAGAGAGAATAGTCCATTGCTGGGGTAGCTGAGGTCCTTCACGATCTTCCTGGCCTTGGTCAAACACTGCTTGCTGTAGATTAAGTGTCTGTCCTGCATAGTGCTGTTTCCCGTCAGGATTCTCTCTATGGTGTAGGAGTAGAAATTCCTGAGCACCCTGGAGGGCAGTCTGAAGTCTCTCAAGCGTCTAAGGTAGTAGCGACGCTGCTGTCACCACGGTGTTGATGTGACAGGACCATGACAGGTCCTGCGTGATGTGAACACCGAGGTATCTGAAGCTAACCACTTTTGCCACTGGGCTCCTGTTGATGACGGGGGTCTGGAAGTTCCTTTCCTGCTTTGTACTAAAGTCCACTATCAGCTCCTTTGTCTTGCAGATGTTCAGGAGGAGATTGTTCCTCTGGCACCAGTTCTCCAGATTTCCAATCTCCTCTAGGTAGGCCGTCTCATCGTTGTTCGAGATCAGGCCCACCACTACGGTGTCGTCAGAAAACTTGATGACGGTGGTCGAGTTGGTAGTGACCACACAGTCGTACATGTACAATGAGTACAGCAGGGGGCTCAGAACACAACCCCTGCGTAGAGAAAGGAAGAACAGATGGAAAAGAATTAGCGTAGATGCCGTTCAGGGTATTAGCAGCAGTGGATAGGAGTGTGCATTTAGATATACTGGAGTATGAGGTTATGTGATGAATTATTTGCATGCCAGATTAAAGAAATGTGCCCTGTCTGGAAGACTATTCCAAAGCTTAGTACTTAAATATAAGAACGCTCTACCCCCTTTTGTAGATTTTGATATTCTGGGAACTACCAGAAGACCGGAGTTTTGTGATCTTAAGGAGTGTGGTGGATTGCAATGGGTCAGAAGACTGGCTAGATATGTGGGAGCTAAACCATTTAGAGCCTTGTATGTAAGTAATGCTAGCTTGTAATAATTTTAAACTGAACAGGTAGCCAGTGCAGGGATGATAATATTGGGGTTAAATAATCCTATTTTCATGATCTAGTGAGAACCCTGGCGGCTGCATTTTGGACTAACTGAAGCTTGTTTATTGAGGATGCAGGACAACCACCTAATAATGCATTACAATAGTCCAGTCTGAAGGTCATGAATGCATGAACTAGCTTTTCTGCATCAGATATGGATAGAATGTTCCTAATCTTGGCAATATTTCTAAGGTGGAAAAAGGCTGTTTTTGTAATATTGAAAATATGATTTTCAAAGGATAAGTTTCTGTCTAATATTATGCCCAGGTCTTTAACTGTCGAGCTGGTGGTAATAGTACATCCTTTTAAGTGCAAGCTAAATTGAGAGAGCTGTTGTGTACTAGTTTTTGGGCCAATAAGTAATATCTCTGTCTTATCTGACATTAGTAAAAGAAAATTATCGGTCATCCAATCTTTTACAGTAGGTAGACAAGCGTTATTCTACTTTTACCGTCGCGGCGCATGGTGACAGCATTTGGGTTTGTGCGTTTACCGCTGTGTGGCGCTATATAACTATAGACTGAGGCCACAGGCATCAGTTCATTCTCTTCGGGATTAATGAGCCACAGCTCGTGTAGAGCCGCACATAGCTGCAGATAAAATCAAGTGAAACATTGTATTTAAACTAATTCATAATCACAGTACTAAAATTACAGTACAAATTTAGAATTTAAATTAAATTAAATCTTTTTAGGATTGAATTTAAGCAACATAAACGTTAACACAGTGAGGGTTTTGTGTCATCTTATATTTTGTGTTCTTTAAATTTGTAGTAGATTTATTAACTAAATGAAGCTAAATGACCATAAAATTAAAACACTGTCAGGACGTTCTACTGCGTCCACAGATGTCGTTGTCATTCAGCCCCGCTTGCGTTTTTGCGTTATTATAAGAATGAAATGCAGTAGGCTGTTATGATCACCATAATTTTTTTTTTTTATAAATAATGACCCTGTTGCGCTGTACCACCGCTGGCAAACCCTTATGAAATACAAGTGAAACATTAAACGAATTTACAATCATAGTACTAAAATTAGAGTACACATTTAGAATTGAAATTAAATATAGGCGTTTCTTATTTGCATTGAATTTAAGCAAAGTAAATGTATACCTTTATATCTAGCCTTTAAATTATATCATGTGTAACACTAGTGTACTGTATGGCCAGAAAACATACTCTGGGTGTGCATCAGAAAAAGTTTGCCAGATTAATGTGCAAAAACTATATATTAAAACTTTATAAGCTACATAGCCTTTATAAGACTCTACTTTTATTAAGTGCACTCACAATGCCGAAAAAAAGTTATGAATTTGTTAAATAAAAAAAGTAAACAGGGTGCGCTATTCTGTATTATTTTCGGTGAACTTGAGCGCATCAGAAAATGAACCGAAACTCCGTGTATACTTGCCTTACAGTTGTGAAAAATATATACTTATAGAAAGTAAAATGTCTGCTTTTATATAAACTAATGGAAAAAGAAATTTAGATTATGTAATTCGTATGAAAAGTAAATTATAGGCGCGTCTATTTGGCCCATAAAATTATGTCTTTCTGAATCCCGTCTATATATTCAGCAATTATTTCCCTTTCGCATGTTCCTACTTCTATTCACTTAACATAAATACCTAATTATTATCATATAATTAATCAAAACTTTAAACACTATAAAGTCTGAAGGCCTTTATAATTTAATCTTCCAATCTAACAACAAATAGACAACAAAAACACTGCTCTTTAGCAAATGTGCATGGTACTTTCTGTATAGTAAGTTGATTGTGTTACATTTTATTTCCTCCCTTTTTTTCTTTTGATTACATCCCACCAAAATATATTAAAGAACCCAACCCAAGTTCAGTTAAAGACAAACTCCATAATAGCAGCCAAATGCTGTTCACATCCTCATTTCACTTTGCAAACACAACAAACCTATTTGTCAAGCAAGCTCAATAGAAAATCTATCTGTGTGATTGTCTTTCCAACTGACATGCACTTGCACTCAAGTAAATCATTCAGGGTGCAAAAACCATCCATTATGTGGAAACTGAAAGCAACCATTTTACATGCTCTCACATTATCCTAATGGCAGCAATTCAAAACTATTTACATGTTACTGAAATGGTGGCTAAGGCATGTGCATAAAAATTCTCAGAATAGCCAAAATCAAGAACAAAGGCAACATTTTTATTGCTTAAATATATATTTCTCTACAGTTATAAGCATTTGTATTTGACTTCCATGAAAAAGGAAAAACAAATAGATAGATAGATAGATAGATAGATAGATAGATAGATAGGTAGATAGGCAGATAGGTAGATAGATAGATGCAACTTCTGCTGCATGTCAATCTGGAAAGCATAATAAAACCATTTAAATATTTGGAGTTCAAGGTTCTACAATGAGAAAGATTATTCACCAGTGTAAAGCATCCAAAACTTCCTAGGAGTTGACATTACAGCGCATTCACCCCAAAGTCAGACTGGGTGATGCTTCAAATACAAAAGAACTACAAAAACCCAAGAGCTACATTTCAGACCCTACAGGCCTCACTGAGCATGTTAAATGTTACAGTCCATGACAGCACAATTAAAAGAAATCTGAATAAGTATGGTTTGATTAGAAGGCTTTCAAAAAGAAAGTCTCTTCTGTAAAAAAAACCAAAACAAAAAAAACATGGAATCACAACTGAGGTTTGCAAAAATGCATCTAAGCAAACCACAAGACTTCTGGAACAATGTCTTATGGACAAATGAGACCAAAGTGGAGTCATTTGGCCTTAATACCCAGCGCCATGTTTGGCAAAAACTAAACATCATTTCATTAGAAAGATCTCATACCCACTGTCAAGCACACTGGTAGAGGGGTGATGATTTGGCCACTACCGGACCTGGCCATCTGTTTTTTACTTACAAAAAAGGTTTTTTCACATGGCTCTGCATGTGTACAGTTATCTGTATAAAGCTCCTAAACAACTCAGCAAACTTGCATGTTTTTTACTTTTTATTATTTACTTAACATTTAATATCATGGACAAATACTTGCAATTGCATTCATTAGCCAGTTTGGACTTTAGGCTGACCTCTGACATCACACATGACACACTGCCCTCGATCCTTTGTTTAATTGCATAGCAGAGGAAAATGAAGAGAGGTGTTTGGGTGCCGGGCTCTATGCAGAACCAGACAGAAGAACAATAACCCTCCTTTGCATGGCATCCTGCTAAGTAATAATCAATCACTGGACAGCATGCTGGACCAGTTGCATGCACGGTTTAAATACCAAAGGGACATTAGGAGGTTCCTCATTCTGGCATTTACTAAGACATGGTTATAGCACGGGGTGCCCAGCCATCCCACAACTCCGGAGAGTTTTTCTGTCTCCCAGCAAGACAGAATGAAGTATTCCAGCAAGTTTAGAGGCATTTGTGTGGGCTATATTGTTAGGTCCTCATGGGCCATAGATGTTTGCTTTTTAACAGCACACTGCTCTTGACCATCAATCTCCCCAGAGAGTTCATCTAACCTACCTACAGAAGGATAAATCTTCCATCTGGATGAGTGGTATAAGCTTGTAAATGGACCAGAGAACCCTCATCCAGAGACTGCCCTCATTATTTTAGGACATTTTAACAGGATCAATATAAAGGAGGTCCTTCCAAAATACTATCAAAATATTACTTTTCTTTACCAGGTTAGAACAGATCCTACATCACCAGTACTATTGATAGATCCCATTCAGAAAATGCTGTAAACACTTCGCCTGCCCTGCTTTTGGAGAGGTGTATCATTGCTTTATCTTGCTGGTACAGGCACATAAACAGTAATTGAAACAGCTGTTCCCAGGTTTAATTTTAAATGGTCCAAAGTTTCTGAAGGGGTCTTATATGACTGTTTTGAAATAATGAACTTGCAGCAGTTTAAATAGGAAATAGCAACAACAGCAATAGCCAAAATTAGTACAGTAAATATACAGACTGTTATAGGCTACTGCAACACTTCTGAGATGTTTAGGGAATAAAGGAACAGGAAGCAGAATTGTTTAGTTTAGTTCTCTTTATTCTAGCTCATATGAAGCAAACTGATCTTTTCAGAACACACTCAGACACACACAAACACTCAGACAGACACACACACACACACACACACACACACACACACACACACACACACACACACACACACACACACTCTCACACACTCT
>JAOTRS010000012.1:17435022-17450340 GCA_028565755.1 Dinotopterus cunningtoni | reverse complement strand
TGCTGCTCTTATTTTGGGTTTTGGTATTTCTGTTACCTAAGAGGAGATTATTTATCTGCAGTTTTTTCTCATTTGATTGGATCCTATAAGGTCATTTTTGGGACTGTGACTTTTGAGTCATTTAAGCTTTAGGAGTTGCCCATGTGAAAGCATACACTCTCTACTAAGTGAGCTGGACTATTGGCGTAACCAAATGCGGGTAAAATGATTTTTTTAAAGAACGTTTTCCAGAAAGGTTCACAGGGTAAAATGTTTGATGCTGTTGAGGCCTGCACTTCAACCCAACAGAACACCTTTAGGATGAATTAGAGCGGAGACTGCCAGCCAGACCTTCTGACCTATCAAATGTGCTTCTGGAAGAAAAAAAAATCCCATAAACACTCTCCTAAACCTTGCCAGAAGAGTTGAAGCTGTTAAAACTGGTGGTGGGCCAACATGATATTAAACCCTATAGTTACTCAAGTTTACTCAAGATGCATGTGAAGGAAGACGATTAAATACATTTGGCAATATAGTGTATATATAGCATCAGGTACATGGCAGAGATAAATGCATATTACAGGCTGATCAAAGGCAAAGAATCCAATGGCCAGTCAGATGATTACCAAATGGGCAAAATCTAAAAGAAAGAAAGAAAGCAAACCTTTAACAGGATGCAAGGTCAAAACCAGAAATTTAATTAAGAGCAAAATGCTATCTTAAAGTTAACACAAAGCTTTCACACTGATTGAGTGCAGGTCCGGATGAGGTAGTTATAGTGAGAGTGTAACTGGAAACAGATGAATGCTGTTAGAAGTACTGTAATCTCAAAGTCAGGATTCTACAGTAGATGACTTCTGGGAAATATAGTTCACAGCCATGACCTTTTCAGCTATGTAGTAGATTCCAATAGCATGACTTAGTAACTCTGGTAAACGTTTTGGAAAGTAGCATACCAAAAAATGTGGTGAACTTTTATGAGGTTACTACTTGGCACAGATACCATGATCAAGAGGGTGGTTCACCCAAGGCAAAAACCCATCCTACCAGGGACTGTATTCATAGTCTCTGCCAGCACTTTTTTTTGCGGGGTGGGGGCGGGGGAAGGGGGGCTCAGTGGATCAGAACGTTAGGGGGTTTAGCACCTCCATGCGGACAAATGATTGATCAAGACCCTTAAACTTCTATGTTTAAGAGACAAGGTATCATGTCTCACCCTGTAGACTGACCCCAACTTCTTAACAACCTAGTATATTCAAAGAAAAGGATTTCACTTTAATGTATTTGTGACAAATAAATGTTTTTATAGTTGTCACCTATTTAAAAAAAAAGTAGCAGTTTTGCAAAAAGATATCATCATTTTGAAACTGACAGGAATTTTTCTGCTTTCCAGAAACTGTCCCACTGCATATGGTTGGGGCTGATTCTGAACACAACTGGAGTATCTTGGGTGAGGCACTATAAAATTTAGAAATATAAAGTCCTGTTGTCATTCATTTGTGAATGAACAATAAAGGGAATGAGCATACTGATAACAGGTTGCTACATGGACGCGAGTTGAAGTTTATCCTGTCATCAAAAGCAGTCTCCAAACAAGCTCGCGTTGCTTAGAAGACGCAACATGAGAGGACACAAGTGTTGTGGCGGAAATGACGGCGGTCGGTGTGAAAGGACATTGCATATCAGAGCCCGACAGTCAACATGTCTCGCTTTGAAATTGTAGCCGGGACTAAGGCATGAGGAACATGGTGGAATTTTAGAGAAGGGTGAAAGGAAGAGCACTGTAAGATCTGCTTCATTTCAGCAGGCGATCAGCCTTTACCATTAACAGTGTCACTCTCGATCTCGAATCAGAAAATCGAGACACTGTCTTCCTTTAGGTCAGTGGTTCCTCGATGTTAAAGGTCATCGGGGAGGTTTTCTAAAAATCCCAAGCAGACAGAATGTCTAGCAACTGTAGTAGCTTGAAAGAAATGATGTTGAACCTTGGACGCTTAGAAAAAAGAAAGAAATTGGGAGATACTGTATGAAGAAAAAGACTTTATATTTATTGCTATAATAAACTGTGATGAAGGGGGTTTCAACCCATAATTTATTGCTCTTATTCTACAACAATTAAGAATTGCTGTTGTCTTAAACAATGACATATCTTACTTTTTATCAGTTTATACTGTATTTACATTTAATATTGTGGAATATCAATAGAAAGAATTACTCTTTCTATGTTTTATCTTATAAACATAGCTATCAACATTTGTTGCCTTCCGTCTGTTACTTTTTTTATTGTTTTGAGATTCATAAGACACAGCTTGTTACAGCATTACTAAGAAACCTGAATGTGCAAACATCCTCATTAATATGTCAGAAAATCTGCACACATCTGCTATACTATCCTGTGAATATATCAAGTCCATGAGCTGCTACTTTAGAAAACGATACTGTTTCAGAATCTGTGCATTACTGTAAACTTGTAATTTGTCTACTATTCTTGGAGCGTTTTATTTATTTATTTATTTATTTATTTATTTTAGAAAATGAATCAACAATGTGGAAATATATGAAGCTGGTTTATTTAAATGCAGGTCCACATCTAACCATCTAACATTTTGTGGTTCTGTGGTCTTAGATGCCTTTGAAAAATCTAAGTAATGAATACATCCAGCCCTTAGAGGGTCTACTCCATCTATATCTTGGCATCAACATGAAAGGATTTAGTTATTTTTGGGAAGCATCAGCACCAGCGGAAGTAACGGATGCGGCTGTTAAAACCAGAGTTACATGATAGCACTTTAAAATAGCCTGTGGCGGGCTCATCCAAGCAGGACACCATACATTAACACTGAGACAGGAAAGGAAAAAGGGAAGAAAAAAAGAATAAGACATGTCGGTGGACCTGGATGTTTGTGTGTGAAGGCAAGTTGTAGACACCATTCAAGAAAAACTGGGTATGAATATAAAAAATATCTAGGGATTACAACTCTTTCCTTTAGGTTTTAAATAGCTTTATTTCATCTCTTACTGTGCTACGTTCTCTTTAGTGTTACTTATGAAATTTATTAAAGTGACTAAAGTGCAGTAGGATTTCTGTTCATTATAATTCTCCTAATCAAGGCAATCAGTTTTGTTCCTTCAAGGATATCGCTTCCAAATCAGGATTTGAAGGAATGAACAGAAGCCAGCAAATGCCACAACCAGTCCGTCCTCCTTGAGCCACGCCCTGCATACCCTTCATGCATGCAGTATTCACCATAATGCCAATGTAGCTGCCCTTTACATGGGTTCATAGCGCAGGGAAGATGATCAGAGCCTCTATATGAACCTCAGACACTGCAAGTGAATCCTAGTGTGACAGCAAGACAGATAAACTGAAAGACGAATATCTATTTTAGAATCAAGGATATATAGCATCTAATAGAGGAGGCTTGGTTTGAGAGTAATATTAAACCGGCACACTTACCCTTTTACTCCCATCAGGATACAAGAATAATTGCCTGTTGGTATTTATCTGATGAGTCATGGCAGTCTGGTTAAGAGACACATTCATTAAGATCAGAGCAACAAGAAACATCTTCATTCATCTTTGTATTGCAAAATGGTTATAATGCATTTTTATAATGCAAGAATCATATACAGTCATGTGTAGAAGCTGGGAAGGTGAAAAATTGGGTCATGCAACAGGACAATGATTTAAAGCACACCAGTACATTACAGCAAAATGGCTGAAAAATAAAAGAATCAATGTTTTGGAATGGCCTAGTCAAAGTCCAAACCTGGAAAGTCTAGACCTCAGCCATATTGAAATGTACTGGCAGGAACCTTAAAAGAGCTGTGCATAAGTGAATGCGCAAAAATCTCAATGAACTGAAGCAATATTGTAAAAAAGAGTGTGCCAGAATTCCTCCATAATGATGGCTGTAAAAGTTACACAGAAAAAGATTGCTTAATGTTATTGCTGCTAAAGGTTGATCTATAAAGCTATAGGCTACTTAATCTATAAGCTATTGAATCATGGAAGTACTTAGTATTGCCGACATTTTTTTTGTCTTCATTTTTGTCACATAAATAATTGTTAAAAAAAAAACAAAAAAGTATTTGCTCGCCTGGCTTCACATGCATATGAACTCGAGTAACATCTAATCCTTAATTCAAATTTTAAGAGTGTTTGGTTGAGGTCAGGACTCTGTGCAGGCCAGACAAGTTCTTTTACACAAAACTCACTCATCCATGTCTTTATGGACCTTGCTTTGTGCACTGGTGCGCAGTCATGTTGAAGCTGGTGTGGGTTATTTTTCAGGAGTTAGGCTCAGCCCCTTACCTCCAGTAAAAGGAACTCATAAGTCTTTAGCATACCAAGACATTTTGGACAATTTCATGCTCTCAACTTTCTGGGAACAGTTTTGGGACAGCCCTTACCAGTTCCAATATGACTGTGCACCAGTGCACAGAGCAAGGATCATAAATGACATGGATGAGTAAGTTTAGTGTGGAAGAACTTGACTGGAGTACTGACCTTAATCTGACAGAACACCTTTAGGATGAATTAGAACGGAGACTGTGAGCCAGGCCTTCTTGTCCAACATCAGTGTCTGACCTCACAAATGCGCTTCTGGAAGAATGGTCAAAAATACCCATAAACACACTCCTAAACACTGTGGGAAGCCTGCCCAAAAGAGTTGAAGCTGTTATAGCTGCAAAGGGGGCAGGGCCAACATCATAATAAACACTTTAGATTAAGAATTGGATATTACTCAAGTTCATATGTACAGTATGTGAAGGCAGGCGAGTGAATACTTTTGGCCATATAGTGTATGTTGTTGTTTGTCTGAGGCTGCATTTGCCATGATGAGATGATTTTTATTATGTTTTTACACAAAAACAGCTAGAAATAATAGAGGGAGTACTAAGTTTTACACATGATTTTACCTGAAAATTTTGTTTCCTCTACAGTTCTACATATCTGCCTGTGCAGCAAGTCAAAACAGGATGTGGTCCAAACCTCGGCACAAGACTGAATACAGATCTAAGTTACACAGCAAAGAGCTTAACAAAAAATGTAGAAAAAATGCATGAATTGTAGCACAGTGATATAACAGGTATCCTGGCTGTCTCACAGCTTCAGTGTCCCTGGTCCACTCCTGAGTCACAAAAACATGTTTTTTTCCTTAAAGAGTTCATTTGAAACTGGTATAAAGATTTTGGGGTAAGTACGGCTGCTTAGGTTGGACTTGGAGTGTTTGATTGTAGAGGCAGAATGAACAGATCAGTAACTGTGCACTTGGTGCCATCATGTGGAAGAATGATGTAAACAGAGGAGAATTGGAGCTTTTCTTGCAGACTGGCTCTTGCATTAGACCGCTTAGAATCTTGGATATTTTGAAAAGTACCTTAAAAGTACTGTATGGGAAACTGATTTTAAAGTCAAGTACCAAAAAAAAAAAAAAAGTGTAATTGATTGTATCTGGTGGCACAGAGGCATAGTGGTTAGTACTGTTGCATCACACCTCCAGGGTTGAGGGTTTGTTTTCCAGCATTGGTCTGTGAATGGGTTTGCATGTTTGCGTGGTCGCACATGCTTGGTGGGTTTCCTACAGGTACTCTGGTTTTCCACAGTCCAAAGACATTTTCAAATCGGCCGTAGTGTGTGTGTGTGTGTGTGTGTGTGTGTGTGTGTGTGTGTGCCCTGTGATGGATTGCCACCACATCTGATTGGCTAGAATATAGCTGTGGATATATTTATATTCTTTTCACATACAGTACTGTGCAAAGGTTTTGAGCCACTCATTTTTTCAATCATATTGTATGCTTAATGTAGTCTTAAAAAACAGTTCTCCAGGCTTCCTGAAGGACTTTTTGGTCTCTCATTTTTGGTCCAGTCCCTGTACCTGAGCAGTTTCAGAGGAATGTTTTTGGTTTGTCAGCCACACAGTGATCTATGAATCATTCAATAATAATAAAAAAACTACCTAACTTAAGACATGAACCAGTGAGAAACACGTGCAGATGATGACAGATGATCAGAGCCGGTGATTAGTATACTGGTGATGCTGAACACTGAGTGATTGGAAAAGACAAGAAGGGTAATGAGGTTTTGAGTCAACTCAAAAGTCTCCACACAAACCACAGATTCATGAGTGCAGAGCGCCCTCCAGGGGCTATCCGCAAATTGCGAGTACAGAAATACTCCCTACATTCTAAATTCAGCTTCAGCAAATTTGCTTCTTGTGACAGCTCAGTCCTCATCACCATTGTAATCATTAAGTTCATTGTTTCACCAGTACCTGAAAACATAGAGTCAGAATTTCCGCTTTATGTCATACGTAGAGCTGCATTAAAAATAAGGTGCACGGTGAGCATTTACCCAATGGCAGAGCCAGACACTTCCACGTCCCCTCTTCAGACCAATCCAAGCCTCAGGATACGTAAGGGATAAAACAGAGCTGTTGGTCTATTAATAAAGACGAGATGTGAAAAAGTGTATTGAAACTGTGTTGTTTGAATATGATGACCTGCTCTTCTCAGCCATTGATGACCACAAGGTCGGCGCCTCTTGAGCTGCAGTCTTTCCTGGCATCATTCTAGCTCTTCGACTCTTTTCTGATGAAATACATCACTGCAGAATGACTACATTGTCTACATATTACATTATAGTGTCATTTCCTTCCCAAGATTCAAGGCTCTCACATTGTTTAATATATCGCTCATATACTTCCTATAACTGTAAACTAAACTTGATATTTTAACTTAAATTATGTCTTTCTTGAAGTGGTTTTTATTAGGGCCCAAGCACTGTGACAGCAGCCCTATGACATCAAAGTGTGTAAATGAACCTATTGTTCTTATAAAGATTTCTTTTTTTTTTTTTTAATTATCCTGGGCTTTGTTGCGGTCTTAACATGCACAAAATGTCATGAAAATCAGGATGCAGGCTGGAATCTGCTTCCATTAGGACAGTCTAGTGGCTGGGCTCTGGGTGTGGCACAGGGCCTTTACACAAGATTTTGCTGCATAGCTCATACACACTCGCACTTAATGTGAAACCTGGTACATAGTTAAATCTCATTGAGCTGAACAATTTGTGCTGTGCATGTCATGGGTTCTACTCAACAGAAAGTAGGTTATTTTGGGTTGTTTGCAAAACACACCCAATAGGATTTAATATACTTTTCCTAGGGGATTTATACTATTACCACCAAACTTTGACAATATCTCAAGACAATGAGGATGCAAAATTTTAAAGAGATTTTAATATCTCAAACAGTTTAGCTATGATGATGCCTTAAACTGAAAATAACTTCTGGCTAATAACTTCCTGAGTGATGTCATATTGAGTGGCATCACATTGAGTGAAATTATAGTATGATGCTGCTTTTTTTTGCATTCAGAGCTTTTTGAAGGTCTTAACATGCTCAGAATGCACACAGATTGTGTAGTGCACCCAGGCAGCAATAGCTCAGTTGCTTGGGCCTGATCATCATTGCTTGCAACTATATTTTCTTCTTGATTTTATTTTTTATTTTTAATCCACGCTTGCATTAAGCCATGGGCAAGCAAACAAAAGCAAGACTCATGTTATACAATTTCACAATATGACTTGACAGAGGCGTAGAGCAAAAATGGAAGACGTAATGTAAATAAAGTATATTGCCAAAAGTATTCGCTTGCCTGCCTTCACATGCATATGAAATTCAGTAACATCAATATGTTTAATATGATGTTGGCCCGCCCTCTTTGCAGCTATAACAGCTTCAACTCTTCTGGGAAGGCTTTCCACAACACAAGGTTTAGGAGTGTGTTTATGGGAATTTGACCATTTTTCCAGAAGCACGTTTGTGAGGTCAGATACTGATGTTGGACAAGAAGGCCTGGCTCGCAGTCTCCACTCTAATTCATCCCAAAGGTGTTGTATCGGGTTGAGGTCAGGACTCTTTGCAGGACAGTCAAGTTCTTCCACACCAAACTCGTTCATCCATGCCTTTATGGACCCTACTTTGTGCACTTGTATGCAGTCATGTTGGAACAGGAAGGGGCCGTCCCCCAATTTCTCCTCACAAAGTATGAAATTGTCAAAAATGTGGAAGTGAATATGGAAGTAAGGGGTCAAGCCTAACTCCTGAAGAACAACCCCTCACCTGTTCCAACATGACTGAATTAGCACAGAGACAGTAAGCCAGGCCTTCTTATTTTCCCAAAATATCAGTAATATTAGTTTTAGCACAAAGGTTGACTTTCTTGTTCCCTCATTGTCATTGTGCTCATTAGTGGCTCTCAAACCAACTACTGTAGGTGCCTAAGGCCATCTGCTGTATAAGTGTCTACAGACAACAATCAATATTTAGGATAAATCCCTTTATTGTTCAAAATCTGCTGGATCCTGCTTGGCATGGAGTCACAAAGATGTCTGCCGTTCTCTGGAGTCACTTTCTCATTGCTTCCTGAAGAACATTTACAAAAAACGCGCCACAGAAGTTTGCAATTCACTTCCTAATTCCTTAGTTTAAACCGTTTTTATGCACAGCGTGGACACCCAGCAATCAGAAAGTAAAAGTTCTGCCATATATTTGTTCCAGACAAATTTGTAACATCATTTGTTTTGTGCACAGGGAGAACTATAATATTTTGTATATGATGAGAAACATATTAAATAAGGTTCTATTTCTGTCAAGTTGCTGTTCCTTTTCGAGGCTTATGTATCAGAAGTAAATCTCTACATTTCACAGTTTTACTTCCACATTTGTCAGTTGATTTCAGTTTATCTTTAGTCGCATTATCACGCTTAGAGTTGTAATAGTATTTTTTTAAACCCTTGCGTGTGAATGAGCATGAAAGTGCCCGTGTGATCATTGACATTAAGAAAGCTGTAGATCCTCAAACACAACTGCTACTTGTGAATTTGGGGAACATTTCACATAAGTAAAAAATACCAAATGTTCTTTCTGAAAGAACAAATAGTGATTCCTGTGGATGCATGTTAGGATGCTCAGGAGCAAGTTAAAAAAAAAATAGGATGATTCAATACCCACCCTTGAGTCTGTTTGCATTTGCATGTTCTCTCCGTGTTTGGTGGGTTCCCTGTGTATGTCTGTGAGTGGGTGAATGTGTGTATGTCTGTGTGCCCTGTGTTGGATTACTCTACCTTGTGTTATCCTGTGTACCCCACCTTGTGAGTGTGAGAGTGATTGAATCTCCTCTTACTCTTGAATTAAGATGAAAACACTTGGCATCTCCAATGTGTATGTAATCACCTTTTCTATCTTCTAATCATTAAAATAAATCATACATTTTATTTTTTTCATAGAAACTTAAGTTTATTTAATATTACTAAAATAAAAGAAAAATCAGCAATCAAAGAAAAATGACAACAACTCTTTGTAAATTAGCACCCATTTAATAATAATAATAATAATAATAATAATAATAATAATAATAATAATAATTTCACATTGCTACCTTGCTAACTTTTTTCAAAACATAGCCACATTTGCCATAAAGACTGTGACACTGCTATAATTAACAGTTTATCAAAATACAGACTGTATTAATAACAATTAATGTTCAATAACAATTATTTCTGTTCTATAGGAGGAGATTGTGATACTCCATGCATGATCTGAGTGCAGAAAGTATAGTTAAATTAATTCAACAAAACATGACAAAAGAATATGAACCACTTCATATTCTGTGCATATTAACCACTTTACCACCAAAGCAAACCAAACACAAGAGATTCAATGCTAGCCAAAATACAAGTGCTTAAATTAGGCTGCTAATCAACAGGCCATATTTCTCACACCAGTGAGTGTGAAGCAAGAGTCAACTTAAAAGCCCTCACACAAAACACAGATTCATGAGTGCAGAGCACCCTCCAAGGGTTATCCCTGACTCTCTACTTATTTATGTTCATTTCGCAAATTGCGAGTACAGAATTACCACAGGGATAATCAGCCCATGTTCTCATTTCAGCTTCAGCAAATGTGCTTCCAGTGACAGCACAGTCCTCATCACCACCGTAGTCATTAGGTTCTCTGTCCCACCAGTACCTGAAAACATCAGAATCGGAATTTAAAAGAATATCCTCTTTATTTTATACGTACTGTAGCACTGCTAATTAAAAAATAAGATGTATGGTGAGTATTTACCTAGTGGTCAATGCAGAGCCGTCCACCCACTTCCACGCCCCCTCTTCGGAGGTGTCAGTCAGACCTATCCAAGCCTCAGTACCCTTGAAGCAATGACTGATATATTCCTGTAAATGGAAGTGTAGGATATAAAGGGGAAAAGTGGTGGAAATGTTGGTCTATTAATAAAGATGATATGTGAAAAAGTGTATTGAAACTGTTTGTTTAAATATACAGTATGATGACCTGCTCTTCTCGGCTGTTGATGATCACAAGGTCGGCTCCTCTTGACCTGCAGTCCTTCCTAGCATCAGCCCAGCTCTTCTTCTCGTTTGTGATAAAATACATCTCACACTGATGTGTAGCATTGTCTGCAAAAGGGTTCATATTTGCAGAGTCAGTGTATTTACTGCTGAAATAATTCGACTTCAATTCAATTTCAATTTAACAATGGTCATTGTTGCAAAGCAGCTTTACAGAATCAAAATTACGGAAATTTCTATGAAATGTGAGAAAATGTGTATAAAAATAAAATGATCAGATGAGCAAGCCAAGGGCAATGGTTGCAAGGAAAAACTCCCTGATATGACAATAGGAAGAAACCTTGAGAGGAACCGGACTTAACAGCAAACCCATCCTCATTTGGGTGAAACAGATACTGTAGCAGGGATTGATCTGCATTCATACTGTGTACATCTCACTGTAGTTTCTATACTCAGATTTCTGTCAAGTTCTTGTTCCTTTTCCAGTCTTATATATCAGAAGTAAATCTTCACATTTCACAGTTTCACTTCCACATTTGTCAGATAAGTTTATCTTTAGTCTTTATTAAGGTAAACATAAGTCATAGAAAAAGGGTTAAAGATGGGCAGTGTTGGGCTAGTGGTGGGTTAACATTTCACAAAGCATCTCAATAATACAGAGAGCAATAAATGCACAAATTAATGAAGAGGAAACAATGAATAGATTAAACTAATCAGAGAAACAACACAACAACATGACCAGGGGGTAGAGACACCAAAACCAGACACCAAAGCAAAGTGAAACATGAGCACATGGTACTGTTCTGGCTGTCACTAAAAATTAAGAGGAGATCATTATCATCACAAAGAACCAGACAGTGGGATTTACAGAGATCCCTCATAGTTCACTAAGGATTTGAAGAACATTATGATGGTAGAACATGAAATGCAATTAAAAAATAGATTCCCACAGATTTTATATTATTGGGTAATTGGTAAACTGGTAAACTTGATGTAGAATGATGTGACATATGGGAAGTGCCAACTGCTTACCCAACATCTTCTGGACATCTCTCCCAGTGTATCGCCGTTCTCTCTTTGTAGTCATGTTGTCACAACTGATCAGCAACTGGTCTCTTTCTCTTGTCATGTCGTTGAGTTTCACAGACAATATTATAATGACGATGAGCAGGACAACACACAGCAGCCCTGCACACACTGCGAACAATCTGGAACATCTGCCCCATGCCGCATTATCTCCTACAGTGGGGTCAGATACAGACATGTTACTTATAGTTTAATCTAATTTCCACATCAGCACATTTTAAATGTCTCAGAGTAGACAGGAGGTCTGGGGAATGAAAATTGTCTAGGTATTCGCTCCGTGCAATCTTTAATGAGACCCTTATACGAGCTTTTACATTATGTTTCATCAAGTTCTCATTCTTAACATTAACAAGAGATTTGTAGCCTTGTTTTTTTTTTGGATACGTTTAAAGTGACTGCTTAAGACTCATCATTTATTTGTTCATTTATCTTCAGTAAGCACTTTATCTATGATTACAATGAAACCATTTGGAAAATTGAGAGAGAAGTGTTGATACACTTTGTATTCCTGTCTATCACAATGCTCGACACAATTACAACGGCAACAAAGCTACTCTCTGCAAAAGTACCACTGTAGATCACAAGACTATTTAATGCAAAGTGCCCGTATACAGTACCTTTATACAAATACAAGTTTTAATTTACTCTTCTCAGTTACTTTTTAAACCTAAGAGTGTCAGAGTGTCAGAGTCCGCATTCACCAGCTGACCACTATTTTATTTTAGACTATGAAATAGGTATGTATAAAGTGCATGTGTAAGGAATAAAACACATTGGGCATGCTGTTATAGGAAAATGATCAACAATGGACGGGTGTGTTGTGGACCAATGTGAGGAAGATTTACTCTTACCATCCTAAAACTGATTACTTTCCAATACTTTCCAATGTTCTGAAGTGTATTATTGCTCTTATACAACACCAATTTGACAGTGGTTATATTTTTATTAATGTTTTTTGTCCTGTTTATTGTCTTTGCAACTGCTTGCAGAATTTAGTAATCTGTAAAGAAACTACAGAAAAAAACAGCCTATATTTGGACAACTACACCACTGTCATTACATCATGAGTACAACTTTTTCATTTAAATGCATTTTGTTCTGATTTGTCATGATTGCTGTAAAACATATTTAACATTGAGAATTTAGTGCAGACTTTAGGTTTATAGAGTCCATGTTCTAGCACATTATCAGTTTTACTGGAACACCTCATTCACATGGATAGGTATGGTAGATGCTCCACAAAGTCTGTGACTAATAATAAAAACAGACCTTTTTCACTTCTTGGCTTCAGAAATAAAGGCTTGACATTGGGTCTAAAACCTTGTTTCATTTTCAGTCTCTTTGCATACACTGATTAGCCATATGATTAGCACTGATTATTAATTATATACCAGTAAACTGCTGACAGGATCTTGGTCACCCAAGGGCCACCAATGTCTGTGGGAACCAAAGGTCAGCCTGTGCAGTCAGATCCCACAGGAAGGCTAATGTAGCACAAATCACAGAAAAAAGTAAAAGCTGGCGATGATAAAATAGCACCAGAACACCTTACAGTATGTATCACAGCCCACCCCACATGGGCAATCAGCCCAAAGCCACAGTCCTGGCCTCCGGACTACCCAGAACCCCATCTGATTGAGAACCCATGGCAGGCAGTGGACAAACAAGTTTGATCCATGGAGACCACATTCCACCACCCAAAGGTTTTGCTGCCAATGCCCTGAAGCCAGACACCACAGCACACACCCAGATACCCTGCGCAGCCACGCCCCAAGGGCCCAGAGAAAAACTGAGGGGTAGCCCAAGGTGACCCAAGGGGAACCAACGTAATAGTCAGCATAAAAGTTTGCATTGTTATCTTATGGGTGACTATAAAAGATGTGACTGGTAGCTAGCTAGACACATAGAGCAGGGGCAGTTTAGTGGTTAAATCCCTGGTTCAGTGGAAGGTCCCTGGTTCAAATCCAGCACCATCAAGTTGCCACTGATGAGATGCTGAGCAAGGCCCTTAACCCTCAACTACTCAGATGTATAATGAGATAAAAATGTAAGTCGCTCTGGGTAAGGGTGTCTACCAAATGCTATAATTGTAAATTATTGTTTTCAGGAATAAATGCAATAATCAAACACCTTTATTCTTACAGGGCATTTATAATATTTACAAATTACACCCAAAGCAAGCTCCAAATGACTCCAACTAGTGTGGAGATGTATGAGCATGAGACCTTTGACAGTTTCATTTTCATTTCAGGAACTGGCCACTGATTGAGATGCGAGAGATCTACCAATTTTATAAAGAAGAATCCTTTTGGGATCCTGGAGGGATTTAGACATGTAGAGAACGTACCTAAAACTCACCTGCAACTCCACTGCATTTGGCAATTAGGCTCAAGGTGAAGAAATATTTTTTTAACTAAAGAACGTTATATTACTTTCAGTTTTCACCTACATTGTTCCCTAACCTGACTCTTTGTTTGTTTGTTTATTGATTTATTGATTGGTATCTCACTTGAAGCTAAAAAAAAAAAAGTAGAAAGCACAAACTGTTGGAAAGGTACACAACAATTGCACTTGAGACTCCTTAACAATGAATGTTAAGTAAATTTCTTCTTACAAACAACTTCATCATATTAATGATTATACATTTCTTTTAAATATAGAAAATTAAACCTTACCTTCTGACCAAATAGAATCAAGAATTCTGTTTTACATGGTTATTTGTTTACGTTTTAATATTTTTTGTTAGCTGTAGTACCGACTAAGCGTAAAGTCCGACTACAGTCACATTTAATGATCATAACCATGTCTGTGTGCGTGTGTTTGAGTGTGTATACCTTACCTGAGTGCCGAGGTTTCTGGTTGTTTAGGCTCCTGGAATTCCTTGGATATTCCCAATTTTCATACTCGCATTCCTTTGAAATGTCATCTGAATTCTCATATATATCAAAACTCATGTTTCTTCTTCTCTCTACTGTAAACTTGTGTGTCTATATTGTCCTAAAGACCAGTTCAAATTGTATTGTATTCAATTAGATTTAAGTGTCCAAGTCTACCCAACATTATCCAGCTCTCAAATTGTTGATGGTGCATGTGGTGTGTGGATGTATGTGTGTTTGCACGCATGTTGGTCAATGATATATTTATGCAGCTTATGGAGGAAGTGCAACTTTCTATAATAGTCATGTGATGTGACATGCAGACTGGATGATGGAGAAGAAGGCATCGTAGGAATCAGAGATAAAGCTGTTCCTTTATTTTAAAGACTGGTCTTTATTTAATGGTGTTTGTGTGTTGAGGTTTTCAAATCCACCAGAAAGGAACAAACACTACTTTTCTAGGCATTAGAGTCAGATGACAGAAGTAACGCTTTCTGTATTTGTAAAACTAGAACAGTGACGTCATCAGAAAATGTTACATAATCTAAAGAAAAAAAATTTTTTTTAAACTGCCAGTAAGCGCTTTTTTTAACTGGTCAGGATGGCAATGAATTTGGATCTTGTCGCTTATTAGTGGATATTAAAAGGTATCTGGACATCAATTTTATACAATTTATACCATTATATAGTACTTTAAATATTTTTTTTCCTTTGATACAATTAATAAATTGACCTTCTGTCTAGTTGCAGAAACTCCTGAGAATTACACACAACGCACATTAAGTCTACTCTTAGAGTGTCTTCCTCAGCTGCTTTAAGGTCACTGCTATTTTTTTTTCCACACACTAGCCTACATCCTGTCACAACATTATAAATGTTACTATAGAGTTCAGTTTGGTAAATGGAGATAATTGGGAATGTCTTTCAGGGTCTGAGAAATCCGCCCCCCCCCCCCCCCCCCCCCCCCCCCCCGCTTTTTATGTTTCAAGAATGATGTGG
>JAOTRS010000012.1:17416634-17431137 GCA_028565755.1 Dinotopterus cunningtoni | reverse complement strand
ACTTGTCACACTGTACAAAATTATCCCAATAAAATCTTACAATAATAATAATCCTATAATGGTTGAGCTGCAATAATAAATAAAAAAAAAAGAAAAAACATTTTAAGCACAGTCACAAACGGAAACATTATTCAAATTGAAATCGACGTAATTAATGTTTTCTCTAGTTTTTGCCATTTCCCCTAGCATACGTGTAGCTGTCCCGTTAGTCTGTCGTCCCCCTAACTGTGGCTTTAAGAACAGCGTTATACGAGCACTCACGCTGAGATTTAGTCTGAAATTCCTCACACTTTCTCAGAACTTTGTTGCTTGGGATGCATTTCTTAACTTACAACTCAAAGAATTATTATTTTGTTCGATTTAAAAGCACAAAAGCAAATCCGAACCAATAATTTTTTTTTTTTTTAATAAACTGCACAGTGTAAAGCCAGCTTTAGTTTAGTGCTCGGAAATGTTTCATTTATTAAATAAATAAATACGCCACAAGGAGCCAAAAATACCACACACACAACAAATATATTCACTAATAAACCACTGGAAGATAAAATCTCCTGATTTGATTGTCCTCTTGCTGTCGTATAAACGGCCGTGACACAGCACCAAGGTCTCATTTCACATGCTCAGTGGCGTGTGCAGAGCAATAAAACTTTTTATGTGTTATAAAGTTTGACAGGTTGTTGAACTGGATGTCGCAGGGACGGCAGTATTTGCCGTTAAGCGACACAGAGATCGATCCGTTTGTGCTCCTTTTCAAGGTCGAGGTCTCCTCCAGATTGGAGGCTGGTGAGGAAGAGATGCTCTCATTGGGTTTCTCTTGATCCGGGGTACGCGCTGTGGAGTGGACGTTTGGGATTGAAGTACTGCAAGATGCGTTTTCTTGCCTGCCGTCGCCCTGAAGACTGGAGTTTAAAGAGTTCTCTGTATTTTCAGAGCCAACATGGCTGCCGTCTGGCATGCGCTGCTCTTTTTCACCTTCAGTGCCCTCGTTTGGGCTTTGCCTCCTCTCGTTTTGTGGAACAAAAATCCCTGTGGCATAGTCAGCAGGTTTAATCTCATAATATGGCCAGATCTGTTCATCCACTCTGATTCTCTTAGCATTTCCCGGATAGTTATCAGAATTCATCATCTTGTGTTCATCCTTTATAGCCGACTGTGTTTCAGCAGATGTAGAATTATTGGCACATTGAACCGAGCGCTCGATACTGAAACTATCAGGAGCATTTGCATTTCTCGAGCCTTCATCCTTTAAGTTTGGTGCTTTGTTCTCCAAGATTGCCCCTGGGCAGAAGTTCTGTTTGTGGCTCAGGTAGTCCTCAACTTTGTTGAAGCTGATTTTACACACGGCGCATTCGTGATAATCCATTAGTCCTGAAACTTTACTAATCTGTATTGTGCATTTTTTACTCAGATCTATCGGCGCATCACCTGGATCACCTTCCTCCTCAGCTATCGCGTTACACTTTGATACTAGGGCTGATTTTGTGACTGTCAAGGAAGGTTCTGGATGCTTCGGAACCAAACCCTGGATCATGCTGTACCGGTAATGAAGCTGGTCCTTGAGACTCTCTATTGAATCCTGGGACACATAGGAATTACTATAAGGGTAGGTCTGAGATACCACTGGATCAGGACTGAGCATCTTTCTTCTCTTTCGGGTACGAAATGATTTCTGGACATGTTTGTTGTTCGCTGCGCGCTTTGCAGGCGGATCATGGCGGGTGGCGCAGTAGTACTGCTTGTGCACCACGTAGTTCTCGTGTCGGCTGAACGTGATCTTACACGCCTCGCAAGTTGTTTGATTGTGGTCCAGCTCACTCTCTGATATTTTTTGACTCTTTGAGTCATTTGGACTTTCCTCCTCATCACATGGAGTAGATGTTTTTTTACCATTCACTGGGAATTCCTCTGGTGCTTTTCCTGTACCAAAAGGCTCGACTAAAGGAGTGTTGAACTGAGTGGGATTCTGACCTTTAATCTCAAATGCCTGGCCAGTGTTCAGCATGCTAGCTAAACCTGCCCCAGTTTTAGGACTTACTGCAGGTTTGGTCAAAATGCTGTAATCATGAGATTTGCTCATGTGCTGCCAGGGGCCGTTACAATAATGCTTCTTGTGCACTAAATAATTATCAAGGTTGCTAAATGTAATGTTGCATTCGAAGCACGTTGCTCCTTTTGGAACCAGCGTGCTGTACATTACCGGAGGGAAATTGTTGCCACCTTGGCGTAGTCTGCGATGGACTAGCTCGGACATTTTCGCCAGTATTTCAGAAGCCTGTGGGACTGCAGGTATATCCTGTGAGAATGGAACATGAGGCAGGAAGGGTGGCACAGGAAATGCTGGGGTTATATGATTCTGGATCGGGGAGGAAGCCAAGCGAGGACTGGAGGGCTCAGACTTCACTTTATTGTATGAAAAACCAGCTTTGCTTCCACACCCTGTGTCAGCCTTGCTAGCCCCCTGCACCTGTTCATTGTTCTCTCGCTCCTTGTTCTGATGAAGTTGACTTTCCCCGATGCTTTTATTATCATTCAGATTTGCAACACTAAGGGACTCGGTCGGATTCATTTTAGTGGATTTGCTATCCAGACTAGCGTGTCTGTGCAGCTCCTGGTGTTTCGATAGATCTCGAGGCGTTTGGAAAGTGAAGTGGCACTGACCGCACCGGAGTCCGGTCTGAGACAGGTGGGTGAGGATGTGAGGCTGCAGGACCATCAGAGTGTCGGCTGTGTAGTCACAGATCGTGCATTTCAAACTGCTCCCAGGAGAGGTCTCATCGGTCTTGAAAGCTGGATGGGCAAAAACAGACGAACTATAATTATGTTACAGAATATTTAACATTTTATTTGTTTAGTGCTTTTGCCAATATACATTGTCACAAAGCAGCTTTCCAGGAAAAAAAAAAAAAAGATCACTCATGCACTCACTCTATACCGCTTAATCCTGTGTACAGGGTTGCAGGGGACCTGGAGTCTATCCCAGGAGACTTAGGGCACGAGGCGGGATACACCCTGGATGGAGTGCCAATCCATCACAGGGCACACACACTATGGGCAATTTGGGGAATGCCTATTAGCCCAATTTGCATGTCTTTGGACTGTGGGAACATGAAACCCCATGCACACAGAGTCGAGAATCAAACCCGGACCCTGGAGGTGCAAAGTGACAGTGCTAAGCACTAAGCCACTGTGCCACCAAGTTTAAAATGATCAACATTGGCACTTATTTGAACAAATACACAACCTCCTTACCAGAATGTGTGGATAGGTGCATTTTTAGAGCTTGTGGACCCAGGAAGCTCATGTTGCATTGTGGGTAAGTGCAGGAATGCGACATCAGATGGTTTGTGTTGGTCTGTTTCTCCGAAGCCAGGTCAGATTCCCTAGTTCGTCCACTGCAGTAGTACATGAGGTGAGCTTGGAGGTTCCTGTCGCTCCTGAACCAGATCCCACACATCTTACAGGGGAAAATGTCTTCTACAATAGAAAAACAACAAAGAACAACAAATGTACAGTACATATGAATTATTGATACAAATTCTTATGCATATGATCCAAAATATGTAAGTAGTAAGACCTTTTGCATTATGCTTTAATAGAAAAATACTCCCAATTACATATTGTGAGGTAGTGACTGTTAGGGTGGAAATATACTTGCTGTTCAACCATGCATTCACAAAGTCAACTGGCAACTTTGTGAACGTATATGTTCACATGCTTGCCTATAGACTACATGTGTTGCCAGAAGGTAACAGTAGGGGGAACATTGGAGATTCCAATCAGAAAATTTCGCGCAAAGTAAACCAACTCCAGGTGCTTAGTTTTTAAAATTAGCGCTTATCTCAAAGATTTCTGAAATGTATTAATGAATAAAATCATATTTATAACTTTATTTATAATTATATTGTTTCCATAAACAGTTTTATCTACCTTTTAAAGCGAATAGTATTTTTTTATAATATAAAAAACAAATCACAAAGTGTAAACTCCTCCCTGCTGAGAAAGTGTTGTCTCAGGAAACGTGTGTGTCCAATCCAATCCATGAGATTTCCTTGCTTTAACTAGCGTGTTCATTGTTCTGTCCTGGATAAAGTCCACACTCACTGTTGATGATGGTGCTGGGGAGAACGGACGCCATGGCGGCTTGTTGAGGAAGGAGCTGGATGGACGAGAGTCTCGAGGAAATGTCCACCACACACACTGCGAGCTCTTCTCCCTCCATAACGCTTCTCGTGGTTGAGCACCAAACATGTCCTCCTACAGAAATCACAAATATATTCGCATATATACACACAATGTACTTAAAGACACAAACAGCAAACAGATCACACCGCCATCTGAGGTCAATATTAGATCTGTTTCCTTTCAAATTAATTTTAGGCACTTTTTTTAGCATGAAAAAACATAAAAAAACACTGAAATCAAGTAAATTTAGTAAATGTAAATGTTTGTTGGCAGACAAAATAAATGCAAATAGGCACACATTTAAAAATCTATTTTACTGATTATTTTTAATGACAATTTATTCTACATAATTTATTCAAGTACAGTCTGATATCTTCGGAGGAGGTTAATAAATGGAATGGAAGACATTTAATACTGACTGTTCTGAGAATTCTGTAAAAAGGACGTGCTGAAGCATTTAATTAATAATGTCAGTTCTCGAAGATGGCGGCACGGTGGCTTAGTTGTTAGCAATGTCGCCTTGCACCTCCAGGATCCGGGTTCGATTCCTTCCTTAGATTTCTGTGTATGGAGTTTGCATGTTCTCTGCATGCTTGGTGGGTTTCCTCTGGGTACTCCAGTTTCCTCCAACAGTCCGAAGACATTGCAGGTTAAGTGGCATTCCCAAATTGCAGGTAGTGTGTTTATGATTGTGTATGCCCTGTGATGGATTGGTCCAGTCCAGAGTGTACCCCACCTCAGTGCCCTAAGTCTCCTGGAATAGGCTCTGGGTTGCAGTGAATGAGTGAGCGAGTTCTCGAAGATTAATGTGTGAAACTAAAATTCATGAGGTCTTACACTTCCAATTCTAAGGAAGCGAACAAATTTTAACATTACAATATTTTACACTTTCATATAGCGGACTGTGTTTATTCATGAGGCTTTTTGTGTTTATAAGGTAATTCATAAGGTAAAGTTCCACTTTGTCTGTAATCTCCGAATTGGTAAATAACACATGAAACGACAATAATAATCCCGGCGTCTTTTTTGAAGACACACGCAGTGCAGTGCAGCGCTCCGAGCTCATAGTCTACATACTCGCTCGTCTTTGAAGCGATGAGAAAACAAGCAAAGGGACGATACAGCGTGTGTTGTTTTTGTCTGCCCTCACGGGGAAAAAAAGAAAAAAAGGGAACGGACATCTCGGAAAGAAGCGCGGCGTTATCTAATTGAGGTTCTGCGGATGAAACATTCCACAGGAGTCCTTAAGAACAAACTCATTAGCGTGGCGAAAAAGGGAAGAAGAGCGCTTTGTGGCGGAGATAACATTTATCTCAGTAAATGACGGGCTCTCTGTCTGCCTTCATCTTCCATTAAGGGGATTAAAGTTTTAAAATATGACTATTTACAAAAGTCTGGAGAGAAAGATAACAAGCCGAAGCATGATACACCGCCTCTAAATGCTGGAATTAGGACACGCGCTAATTAGGCTGTTGGACAATAAAAATCAAGCTTGTGTGCCGCCGCTGTTCAAAGATGCGTTTGTGCTCTGACAACGTGTCAAACAATTAAAAAAAGAGTGACCCGGACTGGGTTTGTGCTCTGGTTTTGGTAAAACGCGCAGAATTAAGGAATTGTTCACTGAGTAGCAATGCCACTTTAACATTTGCTTTTACGAGGGGCGTTTAAGTTAAACTGGGACTTTTAATCATGCACAACACAATTACTCCCTTTATTTCTCTATATAATCCGCTGCTACACTAATGCACTTATCCCAGTGTTTCACTAGTGCTTGGACACCATCAAGGTAGAGAGTTTTCTCGGTATGCCAGAGCCAGGATCAAACTGCCTGCATCACATCTGAAACTCCGGCCTCCCAGGAACTCCTTTAATGGCCCAAACGTGGAAATGTCTTTTACAGGAGATGTAGCAATAACTCCCAGCCGAGGTCCTGTAATGTGCAAGTGGTGTTGATGAATGATTGTGTGTACAGTTCCCACAGACAGATGTGTGTCTTCTTCAAGTTTATCGATTCTAGTTATCTGTTGATTTTCACGGACCAGACCCTCATCACTCGCGGACGTACGGTCTTCGTTAAAATGTTTCCATCATTCAAATGTTTCACTGTGCTTAAGATGCTCATCACCGTAGTGTGTTTCAAATCTTCTGAAAATAGGTCAGTTGGTTTTACGCCTTCATTCATGATGGAAGTCCCAATTTGACTTAAATGCCCCTCATATTATAGCCGGACTGTCTTCTCGAATTTCTAAGTAAAGAATCATTTTAGTCTAAACACTGTGGTAGACATGAAACCAACAAAAAATGTAAATGGGAACCTGGAGTAATGATGCCTTCTGGTCCAACTGAAAAGTTCATGCATAGGAGGTCAAAAGTCGTGCATATGATGGAAAAAATAATGTTTTTTTTGTTGTTTAATCAGTGAGAAAAACTTGTTTTTGCCTTGAAATTTAAAATAAAAACTTATATCTTTCCACATTCTGTACACATCACATTCATACTGGTGGCCACCATAACCTGTTCATTATTGAAACATTTTGAGAAATTACATGTTTCTATGGCATTGTGATATCACTCAGATCATGCCGATCCTTTCTATAAACCCAAACAATTTGGACTCCTCAAAAAATCTCTTTGAAGAGTGACAAAAAAAAGAACTCCTCCCCATAAGACGGCACATTGCCTGCTTATTTAATACTAAAGCCCTTAACATATTGTTGCAGATGCACATTTACGAGGGTCATTATCTCGTCTTGTTCTCTAACGATTAGCTCTCGGAGCACCTGCGTGTCCGTTTTCTCCTTATCGACTGAACTCTGGTCCGGTCTCATCCTTATGGAACGTTTTCATGAACAAATTATGGCCTTATGGGAAATCAAACTCAACATTAAATGCTGATGATCTGCTCAGATCAGTTTTTACAGACAAAGTAAAACATATAAAAAACAAATATGATAAAGCACCTCACGCACACACACGTGCGTACGCGTAGTAAAACAGGATCTTCTGCTAATTTATTCAGTTGACGCACCTCTACATTTTATTGCTGTGGATCAACAGAAAACAGAACGTTTCCAAGACATCAGAGGCGTTTTCATTCTCCGCGCTAAAACCAATTACGGCTTTTCAGAAATAATTACTTATAACCTTTCTTCCTTTCATTTCCATTCTCAGGAACATCATTTTCCTTCTTGATGTCTGCATCCAGCTCGACTAAACCCTATAAAACCTATTTCATTTATGGAAACATTTGCTGTTTCTTATCTGTTGAAAACACCTCCATAACTGGCACAGGTTCAACCCGCGATTTAACGAGGAGCAAAAACCTTCGCCTTTTTGTATCCTACAACCAAACACCACATGTTTTTAAACAATCAATCAATGCATTATTATAAGCCCAATTATATAAACCATCTAATACCTCAATTTGCTAATAATAACCTCAATTTGCTAATAATACATATTTAATTTATTACAAAATGACAAATTATGTTTACATGATTTTAGGTTGTTCTCTAGGTTTCATCTACAGTAGGTTATGTTCTCATTTACACTTTAGCAGACAAAACAGTCATTCTCTTACCAAGTGGGATGGGATAATATGTCTCCTTTTTTCTTAATACAATTCAATATACAAAATGGCTTTGACAATATGATATAATTTCACTGTAGAAAACTTCTGCTTTATTTCAATTGTTCACTGGCACTGGTTTGGTTGACGTAAGTTACAACCATAATTTAGGTAAAAGTGCAAATAATTTTCCTCAAAAACGGGACATTTAATAATAAAAACAATAACTAAATGCCATTTTTAACATTTGACATCACATTCTTTCTCTTTAGCTTTAGTTTGGTTTTTGGATATGATCACATTCCAAATCTCAACTCAAAATTTTCCTAAGGTTTTTTTTTTTTTTTATCATATCATAATCATATTTTTGCTAAAATCGCATCCATTGTTTGAAATTAAAAAAACTGTATTTGCATAAATATGACAATTTGCTTGCGTAATTTAGGCATGGTTCTTGGCGGATCTTTACATTTAAACACAGTGGGACTCCGTTAACACTCCCCACAAGTAGCCATCAGGTGGTGTAAGATTGCGGGAATGGGACGGGTACAGGAAGGAATTGTTCTGACACATTTTTTAAACTCGGTCCCCGTTCACGACCACGTCCATTTCCAACAACTGCACAATATGACTTCCTTTTCACTACTGGGAACATGTGCCGCTGGAACTATGCCTCATCGAAAAACGCAAATGCACCTCCAGGATGCGCAAGTTTCAGTCCTGTATATTTTGCCACATACTGTATTTGCATAAATATGAACATGTACAATCTCAGTTAGAACATTTTACAATAGCATTAAAAAAATATTACATTTTATCTAAATCAATGGGAAAAATTTTCATTATACCTTGACTGTATTGACTCGGATCACAAGGCACGCCAAACTGAACCTGCTCCCTAGACTCATATATCTCTCTCCCAAACAAACAAACAAACAAACAAATAAAGTAGCATATCATGTTATGGAGCAACCATAAAGGAGTAACTTATCTGTCCTGAAAATCTAAAATTAAAGCTTTACGTCTGACTGTTGCACAGTACTCAAACTGGAAACTCCTTCCATAACACAATGTAACACAATTTTTGTCCTTAAATAGTAATTATTATTTCCAAGTAATAACAAGACCAAAATTCTAATACAAAACCATCTATTTTTAAACTGCATAAGCCAGTTTAAAAGTGAGTAGTTTTTCCTGCTTTACGCTTATGCTGCAAATTGCTTTTACGTTAGAATCTAAATGTAGTCACCCACCATGTTTCCATAGTATGCATCCTGGTAGCAAGCTTCAAAGTCAAGAATGTTTTGATGGAAGCGTTTGCCTTGTTACTTTGAGTACACCTCCATATTGTCTTTAAATCTGTCAAGATGAGCATCAAGTATATGACCTTTGAGGGAAACTCTGTAGCCCATTTTACAGAAGTTTTGCACCATGGTTGCACTACAAGCTCCACATACTGTATTTTTTTAGCTTTGTGATTTCCAAAGAATCCTTGAACCACTGCAACAAAGCTGTTCCATGCACCTATTTGTGTCCTGATGAGGTTCTTAGGACATTCCATGCATCTCCATTATCTCCTTTATATGTGGGTCAACAAATATCGCTGCTTCATTATATATCAAGTGCTCTGAAAAACTTTTTCATCAATCCCAATTTTATGTGCAATGGTGAAAACAATACTTTTTGAGGGTCTACCATTGGCTCCCATTTGATATTGTTTCTGCCCACATCGAATGCAGTTCGCTCTGGCCAGTCTCACCTGTGGTTAGTGTGCCGCAGTGTCACTGCTGATCAATAGATAAATATAGCATGGATACTTGGTGAAGCTGCCTTGGAGACCTATTAGGTATGCCACCAAGTCCTTGATCACCGCCATCATCTAACAAGATTTTAACACTGCTGTATTCCTCTCAAAGCTGCACAGAGTGAGCCAGTGAAAGAGATGGATACACGTTTCCGTAATGAAGCAGCACAGCTTTGAGGCTCCTGCATGAACTGTCAATCAAAAGGCACCACTTACTGGGGCTACAGGAAATTCCAATTACTTTAAACAAACCAGTCACATCGTTGCGGAAGTAAAGCTCTTCTTGACGGCCGAAGAAGCTTAAAAAATACTTGTGATGCTTTTTCTGATCTGCTACATGGACACTTTCATCTAGCAAGTTCCACTTCTTGAGTCTCGACGTCAAAAGCTCGGCTTTGGACTTCATGAGACCAAGGTCTCTCACCAAGTCATTGAGGTCTTTCTGTTTGGTTGGGGTAGTATGGGGTTTCAAACAACTTTTTTATCCTCTCCTAAAGTGTTGCTCTCTTCCAAAGACAGCTGATCTCTCTTTGGAGGAGTAGGCACGGGGAGCTCTGTGCTGTGTGGCACTTGGGCGATGGATGATGGAATTTTCTGGAAACAGTAGATGATAGCAGGTGCACATCTTTCCACGTTGGAGTTTCGAAAGATCAACCATAAAGCAGTTGCTTCAAGCTAATTCTGGAAACTCCTAAAAACTTTCACAAAATTATACTTCCCAGCCTACCGCTGAACACACTGTTACAATCAGTAGATTTTATTCCTAGATTACGCACCATGCTGTCAATAAAAAATATATCAACGCCTTCTGACTGCTCAGAACCCTTAATTCAACTGCATTACCATATAATACCCCATTTCCATTTCCAAACTATGAAGGTTGAAAACTTTTTACTGTCTCCTGTTAGTGCTAATGTACATACATTCTGTATAGAATAGGCGATAACGTGTTCTACGTCCGTGGTTCTGTTTATCACTCTCCAGCATGTGCTCACTGTATGCACTACTAGGATTCCCAACAGACTGTGTCTTCACACCATAAATCAAAGACCTGCACCATCTGCCCCATCTGCCCCTCACACCTGTGTCCTTGTAATGCGCACTACATCAAACACACACTCTTTCTGTGAGGCTCGGTTAATCGTCTGTCACGGACAGGGCGCTGATGAAGGGCACCCACGGTCTCACTCTCAAACCGGAAAAAATAAAAAAAAGGTCTTTAAATTTGAGACTTTTTTGTCTTTCAAGGTTTGACATAATTTTTTTTCCTGAAAAGCAAGAAGCTAAGGAGTAGGACTTTACTGGGTGAGTGAACTAAGCTCTCTTTGACTGACAGGTCTGATCCCTCCATCCACTTTTCCTTGTTTTTTAATTTTCTTTCTCAGTCTTCTCTCTGTAGCTTCTGCACTCACTTTTTTTCCTTCTCACATCTCCGTCCCTCAACCTTTTTTATTTTTTCCTCTTTTTTTATCTCACCTTTTTTTCCTGCTTTTTATTTGTTCTTCACTGACTTCCTCGCCCCTTTCTCTCTATTCTCTTCCATTTTGTCTGTTTGTCCTTTTTTTCTCTCTCTCCCTCTTTTTCCTCTAAGCTGTTTGACCGCAACAGCGATGACCTTTGACCTCGATTCCCATTCACCGATAAACTTTTTGATTGATATATCAGCACATAAGAGGCTCTACTGCAAAGACTTTGAAAGGAAGGACTGACGAAGGATGCTCACACACACTCGCGCGCACACACACACACACACACACACACCACTGCCTGGCGAAGTCGTTGTATCCCCCTCCCCCTGAGCTCGTCTTAATGAAATGAGTCCCGGGCTGTTTATTAAACGATGGAATTTGGTGTTTCTGCACGCACAAGGAATGTTATCAGGCCAAAAACAATCCTGCCTGTGGTTTCACCCACATTAGCCACAGCTTTTTAAAAATCCAGAAGTTTCTTATCGAGCGTGACACCTGCATCTCCGAATGGCACTTCTCTCGTTCATTAGCATGTATTTGGGTGAACAGACTCCAAGGTGCTTTGTGGAGATTAAGAGAGAGACACAGAGAGAGAGAGAGAGAGAGAGAATGAAGGCTTATTTTATCATTTCTCATGGCTGGACTGCATCCAGAAGTTTGTTTTTTTTGTCTTGTTGTTGTAATTAGAAAGCTTTTTAAGCGATAACAGCTGCCGGAGAATATGAATATGGAGAGAAGTGAGCCAGCTCTGCTTAAGATAGACAGACTCACCTCCTCCTCCTCCTTCCTCTATCCATCCCTTACTCATCCACACCGTTGTCCTGTGTTCATTACACCCGGCTGTCTCTTCAGATTTTATTACAACACAACTGTTGTGTTTATGAAACAATACTTAATAAGAACTGCTGCTGTAATAAGAATCCGCTTTAGGAATTCAACTGAGTAAAAACGTTATAACCCGTAATGTTTGTTTTGCGTTATTTTCCTCCATCACGCACATATCAGTACTAAACCATACACTGTAAACCTGAATAAGTTGGCAAAATTTTTTAAGTAATGATGTTTCCAGTTTTAAATAAACGGAACTATGAGTTTTTGAGTTTGTTGTACTCATTCATATTAATCGTACTTGCATTATTGAGTAGCCCAACTCATACTATTTAATAGCAATTATCTTTTTTTTTTAGTTGTAGCAAATCAAATAAATTGTTGTTGGTCTTTCGGCTGCTCCCGGCAATGGGTCGCTACAGCAGACAATCCGGTCCGCACACAAGCTTGGCACAGGTTTTACACCAGATGCCCTTCCTGACACAACCCTGCCATTTTATCTGGGCTTGGGACAGACACTTCATCCAGTTGTTGGGAATCGAACCCGGGGTTATTGTAAATAACACCTTTTTTGTGTTACATTTATTAGCTGGGGCAGAATATATCATATGAAAGCATATATTCTGTATCCTGAGAAACTTCAAGCATCAAATATTTAACAAGAATGGATGCGCTATATGAAAAAGCACTATTTTTAATTTTAAACTGGAACATAGTGTATATCAGAATATCTAGTGTTTTACTAGAAAACAATAAAAATATCAGAAATAACTAAACAATAAGAACAGAGTACATAGTAGGGATGGCAATCACTAGGGGCCACTTGATACCATATTATTATGATATCTAGGTGTCGATTTGATTTGTATTGTGATTTTGTATATATAATAATAACAATATTTTTTTTTCAGATTTTGTTACAATTCTAAACAAATTACCCCATGTACCCCAACACAAACCCTTTATAAAGGCATTACAATTTTGTACATGTATGCATCTCAAATGTGACTAACGTTAACCACAGCATCTTTACTTTTTTCCTTTTTCTTACATTTCCAGGTCTGACATCCGTCAAACCGACGGGAAGTGAAAAATATGAGCTGGGCGGAGTGACGGATAGAGAGAAAGATGATCAATCCAAGCCAGGATGATGAGGTCTACACTATCTAATGACTGAAATGAAGTAAAGCTTCAGCCCTTTAAGCCTTGTCACCTCCTCGTCCCTTCATCTCCGGTGATCAAACCCTGGATTTACGACACCTCATAGCATCCGGCAGCTCTGTGATCTCAAATATTCCCTCCTCCCTGCACCTGACACTTCCAGCGTGACAGTCTCTCAAGATAAGAGAAATCGCTCCGACTGGATTGAGAGCAGGTATAAAACACTCGTTTAACACTTTTTTCATTCCCTCCGCTTTTTACCACGCATGCTTTTTCTAGACACAGCAATATCTTAAAAAATGATCCAGAATGTTAATAGATTACACAATTAATTCCATATTACATTCTTCCATGTTATTGGCTACTTGTGCTCACATAGCATTATGGGTAACACCAACCATTAGGGCTCAGCATTATACTGTAAATAATGATATTCATACTATAGCCAATTATGTCACACTACACACTATAATGTGATTTTGCAGCATCACTAATATAGTAAAGCTTTAACTTTGAATTTCCCGACACCTTCAGGACCGAGGAGTTTACGCTCTGGTGTTCCTTGTGGCTTGACAAGTTCCTCTGCCGTCTTTCTCTCCTCCATTGATTCGTTAACGACTCCCTGTTTAACTCCCCTCGGTTTCATGCCATGTCTTTTAATTAAAGCTCGCGACTCCTCGCAGGCACGCTGCTGTTCGACTGCGCCGATAATGAAGTATGACATTGCTGGAGATGTTTGGCTATTATTCTCCCTCTGTGTCTCTTTGTTCTTCGATTAAGAGTGATAACGGCTCCTAAATCCTTCTTTCCTCTGGTCGTTTTTTTGCTGTGTTGGAGTTGTTCTCGCTGCAAACTTACACATGTTCCATGAAGAGATTAATTAATTAAGCCACTAGAGATAAATGAAAGAGTCGGAAGGGTTCAAGAGAAATATCATTCTTAACAGTCAAGAGGAAGAGAGAGGTTGATAGAGTTATCTTCATGCTCAATAACACCACAAGTGCAGCAGGGAGGAGTCAGATAGGAGTCAGGGAGGAGACTGTTTTGTTCACAGGAACGTTTTTAAAAAACAGAGAAATATGATCCATGAATGCATTTGTGGGTGTCTGAAGTGTACAAAACTTGTCTGTGCAGATTCCCGTGACTGACAAGATCAAAGGCCACGCCTCCTTCACTGTGACTCAAGACACACTGACCACACCTCCTTCAGTATGACTGACAGGACGAGAGGTCATGCCCCCTTCACTCAGTGAGTCACAAAGGCCACACTTTTTTCATTTTAACTAAAATGTACAGACACAGAGGCCACGCCTCCTTCACTGTGACTCAAGACATAAAGGCCACGCCTCCTTCACTGTGGCTCAAGACATAAAGGCCACGCCTCCTTCACTGTGACTCAAGACATAAAGGCCATGCCTCCTTCAGTGTGACTCAAGACATAAAGGCCACGCCTCCTTCACTGTGACTCAAGACATAAAGGCCACGCCTCCT
>JAOTRS010000012.1:17352736-17367993 GCA_028565755.1 Dinotopterus cunningtoni | reverse complement strand
AATCGTTCACCATTTCTTTAATTAATAAATTAATAAATACATAATGTTTAAGAAGAATATTTGCATGCCTGTAAAGAAAGAAACATATTACATTACATTTTCAGAAGAAGAACTCATCCTCCAGCACACTCAGTAAAACCTGACAGATGTTTTACTTATAAAAGTATACAAATCCGTATCTTCAAGCAAAGTGTTTTCACACCAAATTTTGATCGTTTATTTCAAGACTCTTTAGTCTTTATATATTAGAAGTTTATTTACTTTTTATATAGACATTTTTTTTCAAAAGCAACTTTGTTTTTGGCATTTGTTTGGTTTTGTTTCTGATAGGTTTTACTGAGTGTGCTGGAAAATATGAGTTCTTCTGGTAACCTTGTCACACTCGCTTCTTTCAAGTTTCATGCACAAATCCCTGGAGCGTACATTAGGTTAGTTTGTTTCCATCTAAAAACTGTTCTGTCACAGGATATATTGCTTTTCTTACAGACATGCAAATATTCTCTTTTAAATATTGTTTATAATTTTTTATGGAATGTTTGGAAATAGTGAATGGTTTTGTAAATAATAATAATAAACCTGATAAATATCAATCCATGATTTCATTGGTTTGTTGAAAATAAATGCAGTTTAATTTAATCTAGCTTCAAGAGGTTGCAGGCTTAAATCTTGTGAGCCAGTAGAAAACTTAATGATGTGACTGTAGTCTTCTTATTCACTTAAAAAAAAAGAGAAAAATCTTATCTTATTATCTTATCTAATTTTATCAAAGCACTTAAAACATTTCTTCAATTCTTTGAAATGTTTTAAACATATATGCTAAAGTCTCCAGAGGAGCAAACTTTTTTTTTTTTTCCCGGTCAATAGTCCATTATCTGATTCGATTAGGTTTCTAAAATAAATCTCTACTGAGGAGGTCTGTGACGCGTTTCGGATAGTCCTGCTGCGTTCATGACCATGTGGGAGATGGGATGATTCCAACTTCCCGGTAGGAAAGATGCATTTGGCCGTCTTACAATTCCCCACTCCACAGAAAGGCAGAGCGAAAAGCAGGCAGGCAGGAAGAAATAGCAGCATGGATTATATGGGTGTATAAGATGTCAGGGTTGTGTTTGTATCAGAAATTACTGAACACTGACTGGTAACTCTGTAGACCACATGTACACCAAAAAAGAAGTGGGAAGTAGTTTCTGGAAATTTCTGAAAAGGTTCCCTGGTTTCATTAACACAGCATTAGATTGTAGAGATGATAGGGAAAACGTGATATTTCTGTTGTAGTCTCGTAAATCATTTTGGAATTTATGTCGTCCCTGGTGATTCCTGTCCTTATTAATCTCAATTAATCTTTTTTTTTTTCTATTGTTCCCTTTCTTAGGTAAAGGGTTCTGTTCACAGCACGGTGATAATGTCTACGTGTCAGGAATCTCAAACGGTGAGTTCTGTCATCAAAAAAACCTATCTTTTTTTATTTTTATTTATTATTATTTTTTAAGGTAAGTTATAACTATAGATATGTGTGTGTGTGTGTTTGTAGCCTGTGGAGATGTGGTGGAGCAGATCAGGGCCTCCAGCGGTGTGATCACCAGTCCTGGGTGGCCCTTTGAGTATCCGTCTCGTATCAACTGCAGCTGGAACATCCGCGCAAATCCTGGAGAGATCATCACCATCAGGTACCAAAACACACACACACACCTTACAAGTGGCATTAGCACACTTGGTAGTAGTGTCTCACTCTGGATTACAGAGGTGACAATACATTATAACAAACACACACACACTATAATGTCCTTCAGTGTTTTTCAAAAGGGATTAACACACTTGCTTTCAAGACAGAAATCCTCACCTGGAGGAAGAGACACACCCAAACACACATTAACACACACACACAGTTTTTCAAAACGCATTAACACATTCACTTTCAAAACAAAAACAAAGCCACACCCAAACACACACACACACACACACACACACACACATATTGTCTTTTAAAGGCATAAAAACACTTTAAAGACAGAAATCCTCATCCTGAGGTGGAGACACACCCAAAGTCTGATTTTAATGCACACACAAACACACACCTTTATAGCACAGCAGAACATCACTATATCTCTCCTATATCTGTATGTATACACACACACACACACACACACACACTTCATACTTAACTTTGATTAACACACATGTCAAAGTCACAGTTTCACACTGTTTCAGATAATAGTATCTTGTGTTAGTGTTTGCACTGGACATTGTTTCATTATTTGTGTGTGTGTGTATATATATAAAAAAACACGTTACTGTAGTTCCTACATCAGGATCCTGGCCACGTGACAATATCCCACACGTTACACAACGCCGTTTGTGCGATTTGGTCATTCTGAGGCCGTCCGCATCAGTAATAGCGACGTTCTCTTGGTAACCATGGTAACCAGTACAGAATTGCACCCACGGGGTGTGATTTTTGCACTCTGCACAGACAATGAACAACTGTAAGAGCCCTCGAGCAGGGAGAACATTGTTTTTAGTCTGGTCCTCTGAGATTGTGAACACTCGTCTGTGTAAGACCGAGCGCACCGTGCAGGTGACGTGTTTTAGATTAGATCCAATGATGAAACTGAAGGGCGTGATGAATTTTTATTATTTATTTTTTTCAAACAGGTGATCTAAACAGTAGTGCGTTTGCGGATCTCATGTTTATATTAATGCACCCTGGTGATAATAGGTTATTGTTTCTATAGTAACAGCTTGTTCACTAGAGTTTGTCCAGAAGATGAGCCACGGAAACAGGAGAGCTTTATTTAGCGTTTATCCACAGCTAGTTATCCAAAAAAAGAGATCAAACAAGTTCATAGTTGCTATAATATAAATGATAAGAACATTTAATGTAACACTAATGTTTTAATTTAATGAATATAAACTTTGTAACTTTTATATAAACTTTGGTGCAAGAGGAATAAACCCTTTTATAATGTCTTTTTGTTTTAAAAACAATCACACAAAATTGTATTGCTTGTTTTATCGCAGATTTTTCTTTAGAACCTAACTAATAATGGTTCCCCCATAAACCCCCGCAATTTCGCGGAAACCGCAAAATATCATCCACTATTTTTTAATGCCTTTTTTATGCGTTTTAACGCTAAACTATTAAGCACAATATTATTTACTAATTTTTATAACATAAATATTAACGTAAATTCAGACAAATTTTCATATAAAATATAACACTGTATAAAATTTTTAGTACTGTAGAGAGAACACAAAACGACTGTAGAGGAAAACGACAGCGCAGACCAAAGATGAAACAACTGTATGAGTAACTGTACATATAGGGTTAACATCTGTATTTTACATTCTAGCACTGCGGGAGACACAGCAGTACAGTACTGTACAATATACGGGTTTACCTTTACATTCCTTTGTTGTTGTTGTTTTTTTTTATAAGGATAATGTATTAAGCTGAGTTTGAAATGAAATTAATGTGTTTTGGAGGCAGATTTAGGGTTTAAACTATAAAAATAGGCATTTCATTTCTAGACTAGATAGATTTATTCTTGATCATATCCAAAATTCACGTACAATTTCTGGGTGCTCTAGGAACGTAATCCCCAATTCCCGGGGTTGACTGTACCAATCTAATCAGCTCCTGGGTCTGTGTTGCTTACTCAGGTTGTAATAACCCAAGTGAGACCCACTTCCGAGGGTTGTCGACTCGTCATTACATCTGATTAAATTTTTAACCTTTTTTTTATGTTCAGTTTTCAGGACTTTGAGATCCAGAGCTCGCACCGCTGCGGTTTGGACTGGATCTCCATCGGCACCTACAAGAATCTAGACGGGTACCGAGCATGCGGCTCGTCCATCCCGGCTCCGTACATCTCCTCTCAGGACCACGTGTGGATAAAATTCCACTCTGACGACACGCTTACCGGCAAGGGCTTCAGGCTCTCTTACATCACAGGTAGAGCCGAAAATAAAACACTGCTATTTATAAGGAGGCCGGGTTGCATAATCGTATTGCATATCCCTCGTTACCTTCCACCTCCATTCTGGATTTAGTCTCGCTCGCTTCGCTGTCTGCATTTGCTTTTTATAAATAGTTAAATGGTTTCCAGGCCTTGAGCATGTACAGTGGGTTGTTCTGTTGTTAGAGAATTTATAATTGAGGAAAGAGCAAGTTTGTGTAAGATTATTGTTTGTGACTGGATGAATGGACACGGCTTGGTCTCGGCTCTCAGACATGGGCACGCAAAACCCTGACTGTTCAAAAAAAAAAAATGAACCCGATACCCTCGAACCGATTAGTCTCCTCCGGCCGTCTACTAATATTTAAATCAGCGTATGTTTACTGAAGAAACATTTATTTTAAGCTCAATCTTTAAATCTGCTTTAAACGATCGACCCTTGTTTGACTTTATTTAAATTTTACTTGAAACTACAGCAGAGTAAATATCTATCTATTTATACACATAATAAAACTAGTAAAAGTGGGAATGTCTGTACATTTAAGATATTTGCGGGAAAATTACATTTTTAAAGGGGGCGTAATATGAGTAATGGAAGATGGCTTTTGGAATTTTTGTCTGTCTTGTAGGCTGTAGGCTCATGTAGGCTCTGTTTCATCGCAGTTGGCCTACAGGAAGAGAAGATACACTACTTATTTAAAATAATAATAATATTAAAAAAAGTAACTTTAATTACCACAAATGGCGCTGGCTGTATTGTAAACTTGCTAACAACTGATGCAGAGTAAAAAAAAATTATGAAAAAAACAACCATTGATTTATCTCAAAATTCAACAGATGGCGCTGTACATTTTTTTAAATACACGCTTAAGATTGTGCGATTAAAAGTTGTATTTGAGATTGCGTTTATTAAGTAGATTTCAAACAAACGCTTTACTTAATCGACTTGGCTTGCAAAAATCTGATCTAATAGACGTTGCTTTGTGATTTGGATATTTCTATTTGGAAAGTTTTGTTGCTCCTATTCGACTAGGCCTGAAATGCAGATTTTCACTGCAGTCTGCAGTCTGATTAAGAAGCGTGTATTTATTCCCGTTTCTTTTTCCTCCTCAGGAAAGTCCGAGGAAGCGAGCTGCGAGTCAGATCAGTTCCACTGCGCGAACGGGAAGTGCGTCCCGCAGTCGTGGAGGTGCAACACAATGGACGAGTGCGGGGACAACTCGGACGAGGAGCTGTGCGTTCACCCCAACCCCCCGTCCTCCTCCTCGTCCATCTTCTCCTTCCAGCCGTGCTCATTCGATCAGTTCCCCTGCGTGTCCCGCTACACCCGCGTTCTCACCTGCCTCCCGCCTTCCCTCCGCTGCGACGGCTCCATCGACTGTCAGGACTTGAGCGACGAGATCGACTGCGACGCCCCGGCGTGTTCCGAGCTCCGCCTGCAAAACTTCTACGGCACGTTCAGCTCTCCAAACTATCCAGACTTCTATCCTCCGGGCAGCGACTGCACGTGGCTCATCGATACGGGCGATCGCCGCCGGGTCGTCCTGCGCTTCCTGGATTTCAAACTGGATGGGACCGGTTACTACGGAGACTTTGTAAAAGTCTACGACGGCTTGGAGGCGGAGCCCAGGCGGCTCCTCCGCGTTCTGACCGCCCTCGATTCGCGCACCTCTGCCACGACGATAATCTCGTCGTCAGGGCAGCTCCGGGTGCACTTCTACGCCGATAAGATCAACACTGCGCGAGGGTTCAACGCTACGTACCAGGTCGAGGGGTTTTGTTTGCCCTGGGAGATGCCGTGTGGAGGAAACTGGGGCTGTTACACCGAGCAGCAGCGCTGCGATGGTTACTGGCACTGCGCCAACGGAAGAGACGAGCTTAACTGCAGCGGATGCGGCGAAGACGAGTTCCCCTGCTCGAGAAATGGCGCGTGCTACCCGAGATCTGACCGCTGCAACTATCAGAACCGCTGCCCCAACGGCTCGGACGAGAAGAACTGCGCTTTCTGCCAGCCCGGGAACTTCCACTGCAGAAACGGGCGATGCGTGTTCGAGAGTTGGGTGTGTGACGCGCAGGACGACTGCGGGGACGCCAGTGACGAGGATGCCTGCCCCGTCGCCGTGCCGACACGCGTCATCGCCGCTGCTGTAATCGGCAGCCTGGTGTGCGGCCTGCTGCTCGTCATCGCACTCGGCTGCACCTGCAAACTCTACTCTCTCAGGAGCTTCGAGCGCAGGTCAGTAAACACAACTTAAACACGTACAGGTCGTCCCCGACTTACGAACGAGTTCTGTTCGAGTAAGTTGGATTTGTTCTCAAGTCTGACAAAGTGAGTCTTGTACGCCGTTGACACGAATATACAATATAAAGCACATTAATCCACTTGACTAAATCTCTGTGCCCTTCCCCAACATTACCATCATGTGGCCAAAAAATGTAACCGCGCCTAAGAAAATTAATCTCAAACGTCAAAGAGTGTTCTCTCTTTAAATCACAAGGGGAATCCCAGATGGCATTTTGTCTCACAGTTGTTTTCCCCTTTATTGGACTGTGAACTCACTGTCAGGACAGCTTTACAGGACAGATATTTTCTATCCCTGTGCTCCCAGACTGATTCACTGAAACCATTCAGGCCGACTCATTTCTTCCGCACCCACTCAGTGTCTATTTTTGTACAATATACATGAGTTACTTACGTGATTTGTTCGTATCTGTGGAAATACGTAACTCGAATTAGTTAATAAGTTGGGTACTTACTGTATATAATTTATAAAAAAAAAAAATTTCTAGCCCATTCATCTTTTTCTTTTTTTTTTTCCTTCAGGTCGTTTGAGACACAGTTGTCCAGAGTTGAGGCAGAGTTACTAAGGAGAGAAGCTCCACCCTCATACGGTCAGCTTATCGCTCAGGGTTTGATCCCACCCGTGGAGGATTTCCCCGTCTGTTCTGGCAACCAGGTGAGACAATCTACTTGTGTTTTCACTTTTTACATTTTTATTTGTGTTTATTTTTTTGACTATACATTGTCCCCCCACCCAACATTATCCTTAGCATACAAAAAAACTTTTTGTAAATCCATTATTGATAAATCCTTTAAAAACATTTTTCTCTCTTGTCTCCCCCAGGCTTCCGTGTTGGAGAATCTCCGGCTGGCCGTTCGCTCTCAGCTCGGCTTCACCTCCATCCGGCTGCCTTCCTCCGGTCGCCACGGCAATGTCTGGCGCCGCCTCTTCAACTTCACGCGTTCTCGCCACTCCGCCTCCTTAGCGCTGGTGTCCTCCGGCGCAGGGGCGGAGACAGACTCGGGAAGCACCGCTACCAGCGCCGGAAGCTCGACCCGCGCCTCAGACCGCCGCGACTCGGACGATTCGGAGGGCGAGCAGCAGGGGGCGGTGGGCGGAGCGTCGGCTTCCCTCCTGCCTCACAAAACCCCTCCCGCCGCCACCGTTGTGTCTGTTTCTGCGAGCGCGGCCCCACACGCCGTGCCCGAGAGCGACGAAATAGCACCCCCACCTCCCGCCGGGCGCGGCTCGTTTGTGGCGCGCGGTCTCCGCTGGGTCCGGATGTCCCTCGGTTCACGCTTCGCGCAGCAGAACCGGAGCCCCCTGAGACAGATGCAGAACGGGACGGCGAGCGAAGAAGACGAGGATGAAGACGTGGAGCTCCTCGTCCCTTTAACCGACACGGATGCGCCCACTACCGCGCCCTCGCTCCGAGGCAGGCCGGCGATCCGGGACGGGCCCTGCGAACACTGCGGGATGGTTCACACGGCTCAGATTCCCGACGCCTGCTTAGAGGCCACGGCTAGAACAGAAACCAGTGACGATGATTCTCTCTTGCTTTGTTAATCCTCAACACACTACCCGCTTTGCCTTTTGCTTCTTCACTTTTCTTAGCGAAGGAGGGAGGAGTCTTGAATGTTTTTTGGACACCTACCCCTTACCCGTGACCTTTCTGCAAGAGCTTCAGAGCAGTTCCGGTGATGCCGTCTACCCTCCACTGTGCAGCTTCCTGTCTCTGGTTTAGCTTAAGCGGTTAAAGTGGTTGTATGTTGGTTAGGATGACCGGATGATTTTTGATTTTAAAATGTCCAAAGACTGATCGAGGGGCCCTACGTTGGTCCCCCGGGCAAGACCCTCAACCCCTTAACTGTTCGGCCATAAGCTTGGATTGAGTTATGCCTCACTTGCCAAATAGGTTAATGTTAAACCTTTCCCCAGAGAAGGAAGGGGTTTGGGATACGCACGCAGCATCATGGGAGAGAAACCGGTAAAAGATTTATAAACACTGTTTGGTAGAGGAATTGATTGTACACTGGTGCTGGAGGAACTAGATGCTAAAGGAGATAAAAGTATTGAATTATTCTCATGTCAATGGAAAGGCTGCAGAATCACCCAGACGGTACGTTAAGCTGAGTCGCCGCGGCTCTTCATTCCGATTAAAAATAAAAAAATAAAGCTGTAGTGTGTTTCTTTTTTTTTTTTTTGCAGATTATTTATAAGGCAGTGTGAATTTAAGGAGTTACTATTTTTAAAGGATGTTATGTTCTCTAACAGCCATCAATGTTGTGTTGTATTTATTGTTTCTTTACCGCTTAACCTTTGGGTACTGAGAACTTTGTATGTGTGTGAGAGAAAGAGAGCATGAGTGAGTGGGTATTTATTACTGGTTTTAATTTCATTAGTGGTTACTTGAGAAGCATGTTACATCGTCTTGTGTTTTTGTTTGTTCTTGTTTTTTTAAGTGATTATTGTGTATGAAAGAAAGTAAATGTATATAAATATGCGTAACTGGTTACTGCATTAAAAGAATAAAGTATTCCATCCCAAATTGGTCCCTGCAGCATCTTTACAGTATATATAAAGTATCTTCTGGTGTCCTGATTTCACAGACATGACAGTGTTTTGAGACGGACTTTTGATTGACTGCATGGATCATCGTTAAAGGCGATCACCTCAGAGTTGTCCTGTGCTTACAGGATTTCAAATTGGACGGAACTGGTTGCTGTGGAGATTTTGTAAAAGTTTTTATGACGCCTCCTTTGTGTTCTTATCCCAGTCGATTCACATACTTCCGTCATAACTGTAATCGTCAGGACCACTCCGGGTGCACTTTAATGCAGATAGTGATATTAAGTGACATTTCATCTCTAAATATATTCGTTAACAGATGCATGCAAACTAATTTATTTATTAAAAAGAACCTCATTTGTGTTTGGTTAGGCTTGCTTGCTTGTTTGTTTGTTTCCTTTCTGGAGCAATAAAATATCCATTTATCTAAAGAAAAAAAATCTAACTGGGATTTCCTTTGGGATCAATTAAGTATCTATCTATTGTAGTGGAATGCCCACAAATAATTCCTTTGTTATAATTTACTTTACAGAACCTATTAAAAGGTTGTTTGCTCACCAGCCTGCCCCAGTTAGACATTAAGGACTTGACAGCAATGGACAAGTCTTAAGTCTCACAGGAATGCACAAAGCTGAATGAAGAGTAAATACTTTTTAATAGGAAAATAAACACTGAATATTTCACATTCATCAGCCAGGAGCGTACTCCACTTCAAAGTTAACTGTTGTTTAATCAGATTTCAAAGATTGGCAAAGTCAAAAGCGATAGATCTGGATATATATTTTTTGTTGTTTTCTGATATAAAGCCAGATTTTTGCATAGCACCATTGTGAAATTGGTCCCACTTGTCATTTACATGCCATGGCATTTGACAGACAGCCTTACATTTTTATCTCATTATACATCTGAGCAGTGGAGAGCCTTGCTCAAGGGCCTATCAGTGGCAACTTGGTGGTGCTGAACCTAAGACCTTCTGATTAGTAGTGTAATGCCTTAACCACTGAGCTACTCCTGCCACCTATGGTCACCAAACCGTACAGCTCCTCTATTGTAAAAACTTCCCCAAGTTAAAAATATTGACACTAGAGACTCCTTCCATAGATGTTAAATATGTCTTCTTACAGAATCTGTCACCATTTCAACAATTGTGTTAAATTGAATGTATTAATCTAAACCCGTTGTATAAATCTGTACTCTCTGAGATGCTGTTATGGACAATTAAACCCCTTCTGATCAATCAGATTTGCCAATTAATCAGTACTTTAAAAAAAAATCATAATTCTCACCCAAAAACACAATTCTGTTTTAATGCGATAATGTCATTTTATGGCATTAATTAGCAATAATTGAATGCAGGTTAGTTTTGGTGCCTAAAATGATGACAGCTCTGAACTCAAGTCTTTCCCAGGCTCAGATACCCAAGGAAAAACAAATAAATCACAAATAATCAGATATTAATGCATAGATTAGATTTATTAGAAATCCACAAAAACAACAGATTCACACACACAGGAGTAGACAAAGCTGAATACTAAATGAAGATTTTAGACTCTAATAAGAAAATAAACACTGAATATTTCTCATTCATTAACCAGGAGCAAACTCGTCCACTCCATAGTTAACACTGTTCTTTAATCAGATTATCAAAGATTGGCAAGATTAAAAAGAAATAAACCTGGACTTTTTTTTTTTGGTCATTGTTTGATATAAAGCCGAATTTGTTTTTGTGTAGCACCATTGTGAAATTGGTCCCATTTTACAACCCTAAAGTTGTAAAGAGAGAGAAATCTGCAAAATGTGTGAAGGGAGGAGGTCTCCTCAGTGAGCAGGATAAATACATAAAGTTATAAGTGAAAAAGACTGATACATTTAACCACACCTGGATTCTACTAAAAAAAAAAAAAAGTCTAAAAAGATCTTTAAAAAGTCTAAAACCCAAAACCTGTCTCAGATCCCAGGCTGTGGCTAAATTGTGCTCACTCTCACGCGCCCCCTACAGGGTGCAGTTGGAATCCAGGGATCTCCTGCACTTGGCCACGCTGAGATAAGTCTCCACTTTGTGCATGTCTTTCTTGAAGCAAGACAGCAGACGGAAGCTCTTCCTCAAGTTCCCCTCGCTCAGGGTCTGGTAGAAATCCTCGAAGGGCGGAGCAAATGCGTCATTCTCGTCCAGGCTGGTTTGTCCATCCACACATCCCTATTGGAAATCAAAGGCAACAGAACATGCGGTTATCGGGAAATAATCATTGGCACATTCATTTAAACAAATCATATCTGATGGAGATAGCACGAGATCTTCATCATTGATGTAAATGAACACACATTACATTCTATTGCACTTTTTTTTTTTTTTTAACAACACTACATGCAGTTACTCATCCGTTGCTCTCCTGCTCACCTCGATAAGCACACCGATGCCCATTTTCAGGTCTGCCAGCTTCTCAGAGATATGGTTAGGGTTGCCCAGGTTCTTGCTGGGGAACTCCCATGACTCGATCAGACGGTAGGATGTGTGCAGCAGTTTCAGCACCTTGTACAAAACATACTTAACAGTTATGGCCATAAAAAGAGGTATATTGACTTACTGATGTACAGTATATAGTACATTGAGCAAGCTTCATTATTTATTGTTGTTGGTCTTTCAGCTGCTTTCGCCAAGGGGTCGCACAGTGGACTATTCGATCTCCACACAACTTGGCATAGGTTTTAATGCCGGACACCCTTCTGGACGCAACCCTCCCATTTTATCCAGGCTTGGATATAGTATATCTCTAAATTAGTATAACAATATATTGAATGCAAGGTTATTTTTTCACGAATCAGCTGTGTGACTTACGGAGCTTTTCTGGGTCTCGTCCTTGCCTGCCGGAGCCTCGATAGAGTCAGAGTTGCAGAATGACAGCGGGAAGATCTTGCTCAGCTGTTTGCGTTCTTCAGGTAACAAAGCTTCTTCCTTTTAGATTTGCAACACAATAAGAGATTCAGCTAGTGAATACAACAAACTTAAAGCTTAAAGCTAACACGTTTCCTACTGTAGGTGTAAACCAGGCTTAAATCAATCTGAAGCAAGCTTACAAAGTCATCCATCATCTTGGCAGCCAGTTGGTGAAGGTGTTGCACACGGATGACCGCGTTGTTGAAGAGCCGCTGGGTCTCAAATGTCGCGCCTTGATTAAAGAACAGACTCGCCAACACCACAGAGAGCAGCACCAACACTGTAGAAAAAGAGAAGCAGTACATTGGTGTACATTACGTATTTAAAAAATGAAGCACAATGTGACTGTTTCCACCACAAGACTAGCTTTATGTCCATAAACTGATGAGTAGAAAAGTCAAGAAGAAAGTCAAGCCTGGATGTACCCTTTATTTTTTAATACCAGCCATACCTGTAGTTCAGTGACCCACCAACATCAAGATCCTCATTTCTACACTGAAATGCCAAAGTCGTAACATAACACCAAGTCAAAGCCTTACCTCGAGCCATTTTTGCCAAATCTCTGTGACGAAACTTTGTCAGATCTCGCTGAAGTCTCAATGGCTTTGTCTCTCACTGCGCTGGACCCATTTTTATACGTGAACCAAGCATATTTAATGCATCAACATGAGAAACCTCACACCTTCCACAATAACATCCTGGCTGATTTCTATTAATTCTTGTTAATGAATAGTTATTCAACTGGTATAGGTTGATACGCTTTCAGGTGTTTTGTTCCATGACTTCAGGAGGAATGAGGCTGTCACTGGCACAATAAGTTTGTGTTTCTGAGTACCCAACAGAACAACTATTACACGATTGAACCAGTCCTGAAACTGATTTACAGAAGCACTCATCATCTTTTATAATATAGTATAAGTATATAAAGAGATATGTATATTATATAAGCTTTAATAATTTGTTGTTGTTGTATTTAAACACTTTAATAATAAAGTGTTTAAATTACTTTGTGGAGTAATTCACCTAGTGCATATTTATCATGCAGCACCTTTTAATTAGAACACTTTGTAAAATGTTTAAAATGTTATAATGTAAGGTGATTGCATTACATTATTCCTTCCATCCATCTAGGAACCTCTGTAGTCCAATAGGGATGACCGTGGAGGCCAAATAGTGATTATCATTGTAGTTATTCCCATTTTTACAACCATGCTATGGCCTCCAGTCAATAATCACACACTATGGGCAATTTGGGAATGCCAGTCAGCCTAATCTACATGTCTTTGGGATGTGGGAGAACCCAGAGGAAACCAACCAAGCATGGGGAGAACATGCATACTCCATGCACACAGACCCAAAGGCGGGAATCGAACCCGGACCCTGGAGATGCAATGTGACAGTGCTAAGCACTATACCACTGTACCGCCAATTACATTATTAGGCCCCAAGCACTATGGCATCAGCATGACACTATGACGTCAATGCTATTGCTCTGATAATGCTGTTTTAATAGTGCGGGTGTCATAATGGCCCAAGAACTATGACATCGGCATAACAACATGACTATGACGTCATTGCCATTGTTCTAATGCTGTTTTAATACTTTTATTGCCACAATACTGAAGCAACCCCAGATCATAAACACTTCCTCCAAAGACTTGTACAGTTGGCCACTTTGCATGATTGCTTCATGTGCTTCCTTTCTTATCCTAATGCCGCTCTGCACTCATCGGGCAACGTGACCTTTTTTCATTCCTCCAAAGTCCAGTCTTTATGCTCCTTAGAAAACTGAAGACTTTTTTAACAAGTGGTTTTATTATGGACATGTAAGTTGAAGGTTCAGCACTATATCACTAGATTTTTAATAATGCATTGACCAGTTCTTAACCCAGTTCCGTCATTTTAGCAATCTTCTTAGTTGTGTTTTTTTTTGTTTGATGCAGGCCAATAATTTGCCTTTCTGAAACACCACATCTTTTATGCCCGGCAATGTACCATTCTCATGAAACATGGTGGTGGCAGCATCATATTATGGTGGTGCTTCTCAGTGGCAGTCATGGGGAGACTGGCAATAGAATTGAAAGGTGGATGAATGCAGCCAATAAAATGAACATCCTAGAATAAAACCTCTCCAGACTCAGACTGGTGCAACACTATTTAACGCAACAATGACCCCAAACTAAGGATAAAACATTATATCCTAGTTTCCAAAATGCTTTTCAACCAACTCTGAACAAGATTTTATATGGATCTTTTCCCCTGGTGATGACTTTCTTCCATTCATAAAACCTGGCTTTGTGGAATTATGACCTGTGGATCACTTCAGCTCCTTTAAAGTTACCTTTAGCTACTGTATCTCCATAATGAAGCTTGGTGTTGAGAGTTACTCTTAGCCTACAAGAACAGGTGTACAGTATTTTTATAGAAGACCACATGACACTTTGGTTACACACAGGTACAATTTATTATGCTTCTTCTCTTATGTGTCTATTGTGAAAATACACTTTTAATACTTCAACATTATTATTACTTATAGGAGTTAGTTTAGTAAGGACTCAAGATATAAAATTACAGGTAAGCCAGTTTTGTCTTAGTTTTTAACACTACAATATGTGGAAAGGTTTGGGGGAAAAAGGCAGCATCCTGTAACAATTACATGTATGTAGGGTTTACAGCTCGAACCATGAATGCACTCTGTCACGTTGCTTGAAATGTTGTCGCTGAAAGGTTAGCTTATGAATAGTAATGATGGCACATCAGGACATATATATGCACATCAGGATATGCACTCACACATGAGCTCATGGTGAGTTCCTTTTCGAATGATGGTGTGATGACAGTTACTGTGTAATATTCAGTATTGAGAGGCAGTAAAAATGGCAGCATGACATTATGGGTTTAATCCCTCACAGGGGAAAAACAAAATCTGATCTGTTTGCCTGATTCAGTTACATTACACCCCCGTGTGCTACTGAGTCACTTGCTTTGGATATGCGTTATACAACACCAATTCTGAGACAAGCTCGCTTTTGAATGTACTTTATAAATTAAGTTTTTAATTAAAATAAATAATAATAATAATAAAAATAATATAATAATTTTAAAACAATGGCAGGATTTAGAACACATTGATTTACAATATATAATTAAATCTCCTTGTGTGACAACTGGTTCAAACTAAACTCATGCCATTCATGCAACACTTAATAAATGAAGCATTATCAAAGTTGAGAATAAAAATGCGTAACTAGTAATTTAACTAGTTTGCATTCTTTGTGGAATTCAGTGAATCAATTGGTTGGATCAAGAATAGTTTCAAGGCCTTAAAAACAGGAAGAAAATTTTATAGTTCTAAAGCTGGTATAACTAACATAAAGCTTGGACTTAGCAGTGATGGAAAAAGGTCATGTGACGTGATGAGTCCAGATTGAGCCTATTTCAGAGTGATGGGCGTGTCAGGGTAAGAAGGGAAGCACATGAAGCGATGCTCCCATCATGTATAGTGTCCACTGTACA
>JAOTRS010000012.1:17320369-17333605 GCA_028565755.1 Dinotopterus cunningtoni | reverse complement strand
ATAATAATAATAATAATAATAATAATAATAATAATAATAATAATAAATAAATAAATAAATAAATAAATTCTTCTGTAACCTGTGACTTCCGGTGAGAATAACACCATTTTTATTTATTTTATTTTTTTTTGCCAATATGACTGTTTTTGCCAATCTGACAAATTCTACTGTTTCATTTAAAACATGGTTCATTTGTTCAATTGATGTCATTAATCACCTACAATTAAATGTTGTTAAATATTGTCTTTTAATTAAAATCATTAAATGAAACATTCTACAAAAGAAACATGTTGTGTTCATGTGATTCCAGTAATAATTATTTCTCTTAATTTCACATCATTATCTCCCATATTCAATCCCACGTTAATACTTTACCGACCACTAGAGGGAGCACTTCATTCACTAATGTCTCAACAAGAAAACATTCTGCTGTATTACTGAATATTCTGCTATATACACTCGCCGTCCAGTTTATTAGGAACACCTGTATAGCTGCACATCATAAATAAAAAAAAAACCTGCACACAGTTCCAGAGTTTCAGTTAATGTTCATATCATAATGTGTAAATATTGTTCTGTATATTACTGTGCAAAAGTCTTGAGTCCACCGTTTTTTCTATATGTTAAATTTAATTCAATGATGTACAATAAAATAAAAGAAATGGGAACAAATGTTTTACTTGCGACAGGCTGCAAAGTGCCTAAAGATACCATTTAAAAATTGTTGTTTGTGTACCAACCTCAGCAGCGACCTCATTTCCCCTCTCATCTGTTTCAACCACTCAGCATTATTCAGCATCACCAGTATACTAATCACCAGCCTGATCATCTGTCATCATCTGCACCTGTTTCTCACTGGGTCATGCCTTAAGATATATATTTTTTTATGTTTGAATGATTCATAGGTCACTGTGTGGCTTTACAAAAAAAAAAAAAAAAAAAAAAAAACATTCCTATGAAACTGCTCAGGTACAGGGACTGGACGGAAAATGAGAGACAAAAACTTGCCGACAATAAGAGACAAAAATTCCTCCAGGAAGCCTGGAGGGTTATTCCTCAAGACTACATTAAAAATACAAGAAAGTCTGGCTCTTTGGGCGAGAAATATGAAGAAATGGTTTAAGGGACTGAGGATTCTGCATGTTTTGGCATGATTCTCAGCAACTGCTACAGCTGCATTATCAAGAGCATCTTAACCAGCTACATCATCACTTTGTGGTATGGGTGAGTTCCACTGCAATGGATGGCAAACACCTGCAGAGGGTGGTAAAGACTGCTGAGAGGATTGTCAGGACAAAAAAATATATATATATTTTCTCTGTGACTGTTAACATACCGAACAGTTGACCATGGCATGTTAACCACTACACTACTGTTTCAGCCTATACTGTACTTCTTTATCCACTAGGCATCTTTGCACCATCCATAAAATATGGTATCATTGCATTACTATTATGTTTCACCCATATTTATTCTGTATATACTGTATCATACAGATATACATACAGTATATGTATATATGTTATCTTCTTGATGTGTATATTCCACTGCACAATGTTTGCACAGTTATACTGTATATTACCAAATATATCATATCCTTTTTACCTAATGCACCTTCTGTACAAAAGACACTCAACCCCTGTACATATGAACCCATCCTGTCATTTACTACATTTCTTGTTTATTGCGAATAGGCCACTTATCCATTTCTGGTTAGATGCTAACTGCATTTCATTATCTTTGTACATGTATGTTGCACGATGACAATGAAAGTAATCTAATCTAATCTAATCTAATTTACCATCCGACTGTCCACAAAAGAGCCTGCTCCGTTTTTAAGGAAATCCAACATGGGCTATCTATTCACACCTCTGCCCTCTGTGAACTGTAGGACTGAAAATACTCTGTGGCCCTGACACTATTCTGAACACACAGATTCTTCACTCACCCACTACTAGAGTGCACACAACATGTGTTTTGCACAGACATTATATAAATTATATAAATCTGTACTGCTGTATGATATATTACTGTTTGTTGTATATACCTACTGCCAAGCCTTTTTTGTGATTTGTTTTGTTTCTTTATAATTTGGGTGATTATGGCTTACAGCTCATGAAAATCAAAATCCAGTATCTCAAAATATTCTGAAACCACTATCTCAATAAAAATTTTTTAACAAAATGGAAATTCTAAAATTATGTTCATTTATGCACTCCTTTATCAGCTTCTTTAACATGAAATACTGCAGCAGTGTAGCATGGCATGGAAGCTGAAGACCAGGTTGCTCTGATAGCAGCCTTCAGTTCGTCTGTATTGTTGGCTCGGGTGTATCTCATCTTCTTCTTGACAATAGCCTATTGATTCTCTGTGTAGTTCAGGTCAGGTGAGTTGTTGGGCCAATCAAGCACAGTATTATCATGGTCAACAAACCAGTTACCAGTGGTAGTTTTGGCACTGTGGGCAAGTGGTAAATCTTGCTGGAAAAGGAAGTTTGCTTCTCCATAAAGTTTGTTGGCAGACGAAAGCATTGTGTGCTCTAAAATCTTCTGGTAGGTGGCTGTGTTTACTTTGGACTTGATAAAACACAGTAGACCAACACCAGCAGAAGACATGCCACCCCAAATCATAACTGACTGTGGAAACTTCTCACTGGACTTCAAGCGACTTGGATTCTATGCCTCTCCACTCTTCCTCCAGACTCTAGAACCTTGATTTCCAAATGAAATGCAAAGTTTGCTTAATTTGAAAATGGTGAACTTTGGACCATTTAGCAATGGTCCAGTTGTTTTTCTTCTTAGCCCTGTCAAAATACTTCTCTGGTTCAGGTGTAGCTTAATACCAGGGAGGCAAAGTTGTAGCCCGTTTCCTGAAGATGTCTTTGCATGTGGCACTTTATGCACTGCCTCCAACCTCACACCACACCATGTGAAGCTCTCCCAAGGTCTTAAATCAACTTTGTTTGACAATTGTCTCAAGTCTGTGGTCTTCCTTGTTGCTTGTGCAACTTTTGCTACCGCACTTTTCCCCTCTAGTCAACTTTCCATGAACAGCTTCGATACCGCACCTTCTGTGTCTTATCCTCCTTGTGCAGGGTGTCGATGATCATCTTCTGGATGAATGTCAAGTCAGCAATCTTCCACATGTGTGTACTGAACTAGACTGTGAGATACACGGTACTTATACTGTATGAATAGTAATTTACTGGAACTTAAAATGAAATGTTCTAATATTTCAAGATACTATAGTTTTAAAATATTTTACTTTAAATTATCCTACGTTAAATTATAAAAACTTCTTCACAATATTAAAACTTTTGTTTATGGACTTTACTTATGCTCTGTAAATCCTTCATAACGGCTCTAATCTGATGTTCTGGTTGTTAATTGGTGATTTCTGAGGCTGGTGACTCTAAATGAACTTCTCCTCTTCAGTAGAGGTCAGTTTCGGTCTTGCTTTCCTGGGAAGGTCTTCATGAGAGACAGTTTCATCATGGTTCTTGATGGGTTTTGCAAACGCACTTGACAATACTGTTCCTGCAAGAACTATTCCAGAACAGCTGACCTTCGTGTCTTAAAATAACAACTGACTGTTGCTGTTGTTGTTGTTGTCACTTAATTACCAAATGCCATATGTGTTATTTCATAGTATTGAAATCCACAGTATTGTTTAAGAATGTAGAAAATAAATCGAAACTTGTGTCCAAACTTTTGACTGGTTCTGTATATGAGAACAGTCATGGTAGAAGGCAAATGAGGAAATCCCTTATACAGGGAAACTTGTTCCTTTGCTATGAACAAGACAAAAAACAGTTTGAACTTTAACTTTGAACTTGTGCAGAGATTGAGAACAGTATGCACACTCATTCCTTTGGTTGTTTTTATCTGGGTGGATCCTGATAGCAAACGAGTGCCAGATCAGTGGTGCCCCTTCATTTGACTTACACATATTGATGTTAAATGATGGTGATGAGTTCATCCAAATCGTGCTGCTCAGAAATGGAAAACAGCTAGCCATGTGCATGTGTACAGCTTGGGACTTTTTAAAACTAACCTTTGGACTAAATTGGCCCAGGCGGCCATAACCATGACTTCAGTACCAGCTGGTAGAAAAGGTAGCATGATGCTTAGCTCTCTTTCTCTGTAAAAGAAAAATACGCAATAAAAAGCCTTAATTCTGTCATCCATGTCATTTTTCTTATTGTGTATATATACATGTTCACTGCAAGAGCAGCATCACTAGCAACAGTCATGAATTAAAATAAACAATACTCAGGTGATCACACAGTGAATCACACCTCAGATGTTGTGTTCATTAAGTCTAATGTATCCAATCCAGCATTACCGGCACATCCAGAGCAACATGATCTGTAATGAAAGCAAAGCACATGTGAAAAAACAATCTTGCTTAATACTCATGAACCAGGTGGATTACTACAACATCCTGCATCACTTATTTTTCAGGATGCCTTTGAACAGAAACTAGAAAGAACAGCACAGTGTGTTCAAGAATACACTTGGAGACGGAGACAAATTTAAAGGAAACAGATGGATAATTTCAAGCACATCTTACCATGCATCCTATGTAGAAACTCACGTGTATTTATTTTTTCTTTAGCGAGGATATATGTGTAATCGTTTTACGATGTTATCATAATAGCAACGCAAGGATGGGTAGAGGGTTTTATCACGCTCATATTAAATAACTTGCTTTTATTGTATATGCTTAAACATAACATTCTACATATTTGTCTTAGATTCTGTCAGTGGAGCGCTTACAGAATTGGATGGGGGAAAAAATACTTTTCAGATAAGCATAAAATAAGATAGGAGATTTTTTTTTTAATTCTCTCTCTCTCTCTTTTAAGTAAAAATTCACCAGTACAACCAGATACCTGAGTGTAAACACTGTGGCGGTTAGATTGCAAACACACACACACACCACACACACACACATTCCGTGTTGTAATGCAATGCATCTAACTGGTTTGTTCATTTTAGACTCAGGTTTGAGAGGGCCTAGCACTAAGCCCCGCCCACAGTCTGTACAAAGCCCTCTACCCCTTTCCTTTCAAGCACTAACCCTGAGCCTTTTCAGCAGACTGAGCAGAGCCTGCTGGCGAAAACAGTCAGCTTTGTCGAATAATTACACACTTCTGCTTTTCCTAGTTTAGAGTTCCTATAAATAAAGCAGAGTCTTTTATATACATTAGTGGCAGAACATTTTGTCCTTTCTCTGTGAATCATATCATTTGACTCAGCTCACTGAAAAGAGTCGACTTTTACACCACCATAACGACTCATTCAATTCTTTATTTTTTACACTTCTCCTATTTTGATAGTAAGTTTCAATCCTTTTTTTATGATTGAAACTTACTATAAAAGAAAAAATATTAATTATTAACTATTAATATCCACTAATCCACTTATCCTGTACAGGGTGGAGGGAACCTATTACAGGAGACTTTTGGAGATGAGGCAGGAGACATCCTGGACAGGGTGCCAATCCATCACAGAGCACACGCACACACACATACTTCAGGCAATTTAAAACGATTAACCAATCAGCTGTGAGAGGAAACCAGAGTACCCAGAGGAAACCCGGCAAGCATGGGGAAAACACGCAAACTCCACACACACACACACACACATACATACACAGACACAGTCAGACACAAGGTGGGAATCGCACCCTCATCCCTGGGGGTGCAAGGCCACAGTGCTAACTACTACGCCAGGCATAGTTACTAAAAAATAAAGGATGCTTCAACCTTTTCTATGTAATGAATGAATGAAATATTATTATACTAAAACAAAATAAAAACTACCTTATATAGTTTTAGTTAGACTTCGTATTGCCTCTGAAAACATGAAAATACTTGTGTTATTTTTTTCCAGTAAATTTATTTAATCTTTTTTACATTTTTTTCACCAGTATGCCATGAGGTCAGGGAACGGGTGGGGAAGTACTCTTTAAAATGCCTTCCTCTGGAATTTTGTCCTGATGTCACAATTTCTTTAAAAAATAAATAAATAAAAAATCCAGAAATTATTATTGATTCAACTTCTTGTACATAATACATGGAGTAGGAAAACACACTCATATACACTACATACATGGGGTGTACAAACTTTTATTTGAGGAAAATCTAGAATACATGGTCTAGAATAATACTAAAAAAATTAATCCAAGGTTTCCTTTTTTTTTAGTGTGTGTACTTCAATATTTTTCAGTCATCTCAGGAAAGTACCCATTGTTCAGGACATTTCTTTCTTTCCCTTTCTCTCTCTCCTCCTCCACTCCACTCCACCGCATCGTTTCAGCTGCTGTACACTCACTGCTTTGCTTCTGTGCACGAGGTGTTCACGCGTCGATGCCGAGCGCTGATTGGCTGAACGCGACACAAACAGCGCGTCTCGGCCAATGGCTGGCGTGTGCACGTGCGAGCCACACGCCGAGCACAGCTCTCGTTCATGAACAAGTGGGAGCCCGTGCTGGTAAACAAGCAGTGTGTGAATCATTGGCTGCTGGAGTGTGTAGCGGTATAAAAGGCAAGGCTAGCAAGAGTAGCTCAAACAAAGCTGTGGTGAACTTAGCATGTACTGTAGACACGTCGGAACTCTGAGTTTAGAGAAAACAGTACCGCGGCTGCGGAGGTTCTGCTCAGTCACCCTGCTCCATATATTACACGGCTGTATTTGGATCAGCTCGATTTAAGATATTTTTAACAGATTAATCAGACAGCGAATATTTCGTGGAAGATGGTTGCCATGACTAAAAGAGTCAAGATCTTTCAGATCGAGTTCAACGATCCGACCAAGACGTTTTACTGCAGCGGCGATAAAGTGGCCGGGAAGATCGTAGTCGAGGTGAACGAGATCACACGCGTCTCGGCCATGAAAGTGCTCGGGGTCGGCTGTGCGAAAGTGGATTACGCCAAGGGGAAGAAAAGATGCCAGCAAGAAGTCGACTATCTAAAATATGAAGAAGTTGTTCTGCTGGATGACCATCCTGCAGGTGAGTGCGCAATAAACAACAATAACAATAATGCATGCTTCGGTACTGAATAGTGGTCTCACACAGTGCGCGAGCGCTCATCGTCGCCATGGCTACCTGTGCAGCACGCGCACGCTAGTTAGTGCGCATGCGTCACTATGGTGGAATAACGGAATTAAAAATGGTTAGCATTCTAGCTTACATATTTTGGTTTTATCCTGTTCATATTTAATTTAGGACTAGGATTTATAATGTTTACATTATGATTAACAATAAAAAAGGAAATAGTTAATTCATTCAACACGCAAGTTAGTGCGCCTGAGTTAGTTTGGTGGAAAGAGTCGCGTGCGATAACGGATTAAAAATGTTTAGCATTTTAGCTAACATGTATGATCCTGTCATTTTATTATAATTTTTTTTTTACACTTTTTATTCATTCATACGTTTCAATTAGTTTTTTTTTATTTTATATAAACGAATGTACATTTTAATATTTTTAAAAAATTGTTTAGTATAAGTAAGCAAGAAAGCAAATGTTTACTAACTTTATAATAACGAAATGTTTTTGCAGATAATAATCATGGTTTACATGTTGTCTCCATAGATACTGATGGCTCGGTCATCCTCAGGCCTGGAAACAAATACGAATACACCTTCGGCTTCGAGCTTCCACAGCAAGGGTAAGCATCATTCTGCTTTTTTTTGTTGTTGTTTTGAGTGTTCTGCAGGTGATACCACAAAAAAAAAAAAAACGAAAGAACACAATGTATAATACTGACTTTCTGTTTCCTTATCCACAGGCAGCTTGTGTCTTCTTATGAGGGAAAGTTTGGCAGCGTCCAGTACTACGTCAAAGCCTTGATGGAGAGAGCATCTCATCCCCCCCTGGAGTGCAAGAAAGCCTTTGAGGTGGAAGAGCCCTTGGACGTCAACACGCCTGACCTTATGGTGAGAAACATCTTCAGCACTTGATATTATGAATGATTAAAAGCATGGCGTTGTTATGATGTTGGTATGAGACATTATGTCTAACTCTTGCCTCTCAATGTTTTTAGTCTCCTGCAGGCGGGATGAAGGAGAAGAAAGTCACCTGCATGTTCATTCCTGACGGCCAGGTGTCCCTGAACGCCAAGATCGACAGACGTGGCTTCTGTGAAGGTGAAGAAATCTTCATCGATGCCAAGTTTGAGAACACCTGCTCACGTATCGTGGTGCCCAAAGCTGCCATCGTGGCCAAGCAGATATACCAAGCCAACGGGGTCACCAAAGTGTTCAGGCAGAAGCTTTCCTCGGTGCGTGGAAATCACATAATCTCAGGGATGTGTGACGCATGGCTTGGGAAGAGCATCCGAGTGCCTAAGATCAAACCCTCCCTTCTGGGTTGTGGGATCATCCGCGTTGAGTATGCCCTCATGGTGAGTGTTACAGTGAGCACAGTAGGAAGTTTTATAGTGAGAACAGTGACAATTAGTGTTACAGCTAAAAGTTACTATTTTAACTAACCATTTCCTTTGTTTTGTTCTTTTCTTCCAGATCTACATGCACATTCCAGGCAGCGAGAAGCTCATCCTGGAGCTGCCCCTGGTCATCGGCACCGTGCCCTACAGTGGGCTCAACAGCCGCACTAACAGCATGAGCAGTCAGGAGAGCACGTCCTCTGCCAGCTGGGTGTCCCTGCGCATGCCATCCTCATGTCCCCCCAGCTACTGTGAGATTGCACGCAATGCCAGCCTCGATCAGCCGCTCACGCCGCTGCTCGATGACTACGACGAAGGGGACAGTCCCATCTTCATGAACAGTACGCAGTTCAGCTTCCCTCCGCTTCCACCCTACTCAGAGGTGAGTCTCAGATCTGGTACAGGTTTAAACCAGCAAGCATTGCTGCTACATTACAGTGTTTCCTTGATAAAGTAAAAGTTCTAACTCGAGTTCTACTCATTTACAGGTGGAGGAGGAGTACAACGGCAACACCCGCATGCTTCCAGTGTGTTGAGGAGCTTTCCAAAACCGATACCTGTCCAAAGCTATCCAGTCTTCCTCTCACCATTCAGGAACTATTAAAAGCGTTCTCAAAGCCGAGGACGAGTAAAAAGGCCCGAGGGTCGGACGATGAGGGTCCAGTAGCGTTCCTGGTGTTTCCGTGTCTGCGCTGTCACGATGCTCGAGCTTTCCAAGCGTGCATCGTGGTGAACTTTCAGGGATTGAACAAGCACACGTTGTTTCAGTGTGCTGTCATTTACCTCTTACAAAGCTGCCCATCTATAGCTTGAGATTTCTGCTGAACCGAGGCTTTTAGTTACTCTAAAACATTCCCCAAATAAAGGGCGCAACTTCTGAGCTTCTAATTCTACACCTGTTACGAATCATTCTATAGAAATCCTGTGTTGTAAGAGAGTTTATTTTTGAGAAGTTTTTTTTTATGGATCAGTGTTAAATTGAAGCTGTTTGTTTCCATGATAATGCACTTTTTTATGGATGCAGTTCACTTCCTGACTGCATTTATCATTGTTATTTTGGGTTTCACTTTTGCGTTGCTTTTTCCTGTGAGATTTTAGAGATCACGCGAGCTCCACTTGCTGCACTGTGTGTTTGAATGTGGGGTTTCCTTCTTAACGGCCAAGCAACATCCTGACACTAACAGTGCCAAAGTCAGGGTGCTCATCTTATTTCGCCAGATCAGGAAATGCACTCTGTTCTTTTATGTTACTGATTTTGACATGTTTATTTTCTAAATGATTGCCTTTCATCTCTTGAGATTGTATGATGTATTGCTTGTTTTTTTTTTTGTATGGCAAATTATGGTTTTATATCTGAACCCTGTGGGTTAGTTTTCAATAAAAAAGAAAAAATCTAAATCCCTTGAACTTTCCATGTTTTATTTATTAATTACTTTAAAATGCTTCATTACAATGACAATCTCATCTATCAATAGATTAATCTCATGCACAATAGTCAAGTCAATGACATGTAGATTATTGTGGGAGAAAAGTGCAGGGGGGGATATTCACTTGAGCTTGGAGTAGGAAAAGACCAGTACAGATCTTACCCTTGGTTTGGTAAAATAATTATTTTATCGTCAACTAGAAGAAGAAGTGTGTTTGGCTGGAAATGACCAGTCAGTATGGTGGATGAGGAAATTGCAGTTTTAATAGAATTTAAAAATAGAATAAAAAAAAAATACAATCACCAGTTTGGGTGGATAAAAGTAAGTAGTACTTAAGAAACGAAGAAACTAGTTTTCATGCATAATACATTTAAATCATTGATTTAAAATATGACATTTTTATTGCATTATTTGAATTATCATGGTAATGTTTGACCCATGAGTTGATGAAGCGTCAAACCACTCCTCATCTACAGCACATCCAAAAGTCTTTCTGTGGTTAAGGTCAAGACTCTGTGGTATCCAGTTCATGTGTGAAAATGATTCCTCATGCTCCCAGAACCACTGTTTCACAATCTGAGTCCTGGAATTTGCAAAGAAAAACTCATAAATAGATGTGATAACCCGGTCATTTAGGTCGACAGCTGACTTTTGACTATTTTTTGCAATGTAACGACTGTTGCTGAACCTAAACCTGAGCAAGTCAAGCAAACCCAGATCATAACACTCTGCCTCCAGAGGCTTGTACAGTGGACACTATGCATGATTATATCCATCACTCTGGACACTAGGGTCAGTCTGGACACATCATGACCTTTTGCCATTGCTCCAAAGTCCAATCTTTATACTCTCTTAACAAACTGTAGGTTTTTTTCTATTAAATCTTAACTAGCGGTTTTCCAGGTGTTTATTTCCAATCCTGTGAGTTCTTTCACTATTAAACATTGCTCTGATTTCTTTTGTCCGTTTTTATGATGCAAATTCATCAAGCGTTTAAGTGATCTCCCATCACGCCCATTCAACCTTGTTTTCTGACATCATCACCTTCTTCCAGCTGAAACATATTAATCACTGCAGTAATTTTCCAAATAAATATGCTAAGGGATTCTCTTATTAACATACGAACGACTTGTTCTGTTCTTTTGTGGCCAGGTTGTGAATCAGCAGTAGCAGAATTGGACATAAATTAAACATTCTGTTTGTAATGTAGCTAGACCTGCAACCTGACTTCTAGCTGTTATTGTGTTACACACCCTCTATAGTACCAACACATGGAGCAGCTATGGAGGTGAAGTATTGTACATGTAGACTAGCATCGTTGTTCTCTGGAATAACACTTTTTTATTTACGTAAAATATACAAGTGCATATTCGACGAGACAAAACAATAAAAAAAATGTCGGATTTGAACGCTTCAAGGAGCACTTAGGCGGGATGGTGGCTTAGCAGAGTTGCCTCGCACCTCCAGGATCTGGGTTCGATTTCCACCTCAGGTCTGCGTGCATGGAGTTTGCATGTTCTCCCTGTGCTTGGTGGGTTTCCTCCCACAGTCCAGAGACATGCAGATTAGGCTAACTGGCGTTCTCAGTTTGCTTGTAATGTGTGAGAATGCACGTGTGAATGTTGACTGGAGATCCAACCACGGTCGTGAAATGGGAATAAATACAATAGTAACCACCATGGATGGATGGATGGAAGGAGCTCTTAGCCTTACTTAGCTTGCTTTATTAGGTCAAGTTCAATTGCAGAAGATTAAGAATAATAAAGTTTGCATTTCAGCTTTTTGTTCTTGTTTTCAAATTGACGTAAATGTCAGAAACTTCCCATTACACCTTATCATTTGTGGAATATCCGAATATCCTCATAATGAATTTCATACAGTGTAGCGATCATAGTTCCTCTTAATACTGAAAGGATGTGTTTACATCTTCCACAGGACACTACGGTAAGGACATGTCCTGTTAACATAAGCTGGATATGACGACCGGAGGACGTTCCGGCGTTCCTCATCATTCATTGTTTTATAAAGATATTATTGAAGCGTTATTTTCTCCCTTACAAAAAAAACCCCAGTAAGTGCTTCAGTTCACACACAGCGCCCGACTTGTATAGTAGATGCAGCTGATAAGAGCCAGTAGACATTACACACTCTCATGAGGTGTGTGTAGAGACATTAGAGATGGTGTGTGATGAGACTCAAATTTGTTTAATTTATAGATTTGTAACTTCACATGGGCCTCCATATACGTCAGTTAACCCGTGTAAGAGTGCGCAGGCATGTATGTGTGTGTGTTTGTGCGAGTGTGAGAACGTGCATTCCTGCAGCAACCAGAACTGAGATAAGCCTCATGCGGTTTATCTCACGCTTTCACATGTCGCCATTTCGAAAAAAAAAAACACCAAAACACGACATCATAGCAAATAAAAATATGGAAAAATTGCAGGAGAGCATACAGCATTTTATTTTCATTTTCCACTGGGAAAGTCATTTTGCATGGCACTAAATTTATTTTTTAGGAAGAATCAGTATGATCTGATAATCAAATGAGTAAACATGTAGAGAAACAGGAATGATAAAGTCTATTTAATACAACCAAGTCATAATTATATGATTAATAAATAATCAATTATACACTTGCTGTACTCCAATTAATATAAGGCTTATAAATCATGCCATGGCGATATCGCTGTAATATATTATCCTGCAGCTATTATTTATAACCTGCCATGATCCCATGTCACGTGGATAGGTCAAACATTTACAGATCGGACGCAAGAACCAACCTGGTTGTTCTAGTGAAAATTAATTTTATATTTGTATTGGTCAGGGCTTAAACAAGCCAATTATATTTCTCCCTAATGTGACCTCATATGAGTGAAATAAAGGGAGTTCGAGGTATGAACAAATGCATTGGCTGAGGTGTATTTCAACTAAAGCATTATACACACACACACACACACACACACACAAACACACACACACACTATGGGGAGCTTTGAGACCTATATGGAACCTTTGAACTTTAACAGCCTGGTCACTGATGTAGATGAATGCAGGAGTATTTGCAATAGCTGTGCAATAAAAGTGACGGAAAGAGTTGACCAGAGAGAGAGAGATGGAGAGAGAGAGAAAGATGCAAAAAAAATGATAATGCACCTCCAAAGAGGATGCATAAGACATATTTTCTGATCCATGTGGTTTAACTTAATATAAGAGGGGTGTTCAAGTCAAACCGAGACTTTTGATTGCGCAGAATAACAGAACACAGTTATGAGAGTTTATATATATATACACTCAACAAAAATATAAACGCAACACCTTTGTTTCTGCTCCGATTTTTCATGAGATGGACTTAA
>JAOTRS010000012.1:17286790-17298074 GCA_028565755.1 Dinotopterus cunningtoni | reverse complement strand
AATGTTAAAAACATTAATAATACTAATTACAAATGCTGAATGAATAACTAAAGAGAATCAAAGTTTTAGATTTAAACTACAGTTTTAGGACAGTCAAAGGATTTCAAAATCTGTTTGAATTACAGTACTGGAGGCAATTCACATGTAACACGTAAAACTAGCAATATTTACTGCATTGCTTAAAATAAAAAAGCACAAGCAGCAGCATGTTAACCACAAGATAGAGCGAGTATTAATAACAGCTGTATTAATTACTGGTTGTGATATTGGTTTCATGATGCATGATAAATAAATACATTTGTTCAGCAAACTGCAATGAGTATTAATGAAGCCAATGGTAAATTTGGGTTTTCAGCAAACAAACAAACAAATAAACAAACGAACAAATAAATAGGTGCAAGTGTTAATTGTGCAATTATTTGGCTATTTGGTTAATGTTACTTGTTAGGATAAATTCTAACCGACCCCAGGAAAGACTAGCGTTACTTTATGTCCCCAAAAGTATGTGACCACCTGACCATCACACCCATTTGTTGTTGTAGAACATCACAGATTCCAGATTTATTCCTCCAGTGTTTGCGGTTAAAATCATTCCCCCACTCTCTCCTGGGAAGGCTTTTCACTAGATTTTGAAGTGTTTCTGTCGGAATTTCTATTCATTTAGTTCAGCTACAAGAGCATTAGTGAGCTCAGACACTGATTTTGGGGTGTCAAATACCCCTCTTCCACCAAACCAGTTATTTGTTTTCAGACAGCCAAAGCACCAGCCCCTAGACAGAAAATCCAGTTCCATGGCGACACCAACTGGTCTAGGACAATGAACCACTTATGTCAGAGGCTGGGGGCGGGATTGTCATGACCAACCAATAGTTTGTGATGACAGTCTTTAAAAAAATGGACTCATTATGAAATGGGCAGCTGAAATGCTTTCTAGTAATGATATAAAGACAGCTCATGTTCCTCATGGCACGCAAAACCATATTAAGTTTACCATTGTTGTTATTGTGCGTGCATACTTTTGGTTGTTATCATTTGTTTTGCCGCTAGAATTTCTGCTAGCACTGCTGGGAAAGTAGAGATGTACAGTGACATTATGATGTCTCTAGATCATAGAAAAACAAAGCCAGTTCTTAGGAGGTTCCCTATTAAACCGCTATCTAAACCGGCACTAGCATCCGGACATGAACTAGCACATGGTTGACTTCGGTGGAAAAGTGGTAATCAAGGCTCCGGTTCCAGTTCATCCCTGTGGGTTTAAGTTCAGTCAAGGCACTTGAATTCTTACATTTCTGACACACTTATTAACACACCATGTTTTAATGGAGCTGGCTTTGTGCACAGGAGCATTGTCATGCTGGAACAGGTTTGGACCCTTTAGTCCCACTGAAGGGAAATTGTAGCCTAATGCTACAGCATACATACACGTTTTCTACTTCAAATTTTGTAGTAACAGTTTGCGGAAGAGACACATCATCACCAGTGTGATTTCCAGATGTTTACATACTTTTGGCTTTACAGACTAATGTGTCCTATTACATTGCATTACTTAACCTTGGGTCTGGCTGTGTCTGGTGTATTTCCTGAGCTTCCTGCTCTCTCGCTACAGTATATCAGAGTGTGTGTAAATGGTCATGTAAAAATTTATTAATATAAATGCACTCTATGCTTCAACATTCTGGCAGATTCTTATTGCCAAATTCATTTTGCACTTTGGTACAGTCCTTTGAAATATCACCTGTGCATTTTTTCTTTTTTAATATGAAAAACTGTAACAGAACATAAAGGTCACATTTCTTTTCACTTTTATACTCTTTCCAATTAAATACTTATGATATTTTCTTATTAGAAGCATGCACAACAGTCTCGATTCCAACCATCACAAAATGGAGCAAATGTCTGGATTTCGTAATGCAAGAGTTGTCGAGAGTTAAGATGGATGTAGCGCACAAATCGGATATGCAAATATGCCCAAAGTGCTTTCAAATGATCAATTATAAAACTTAACGCATGCAGATGCCCTGATGTAGATGTTACCATGGCGATTATATGGAAGCGGTTAGGTGTGCAATTTTTAAATTTTTCGCTCATGCGGACATAAATTCATCCAAGGCTTGTAAGTCGATGACTAGAAAGGAGACTGGAGGGTGTGTTTGTTTCTTTATATTAATATGCATGTGTGTGTGTGTGTGTGTGTGTGTGTGTGTGTTACCACAGCATAGATCTCCAGTCTCCTGCAGTGCTCGCAGTGATACGAGTCCTGTCTGTAGGGGAGGTGGCGAGACAGGAGGCCCACGGCAGCCGTAGAGAACGCAGCACTCACAAGGTGAACAGCCAGCGTCGTCTTGACCTGCCCACACACATACGAAGAAAAAGGATTTAACATGGCACCAAAGACTTTCATCAAACCATTTGACACCAAACAAAACACTTGACACCTAACCATTCAGGAGCAATAAACTAATTTCACTGGAAACATGGACCTACAGTAGGTCTTTTGCGCACATCTGTTTTTGTTTGTTTGTTTTGTCGCTATACACATTCTCCAATAATTTCTTTCTTTTTTTGTTATGTTATAATTCCATCCATCCATTTAATTATCCAGGAACCTCTGTAGTCTAACTAGGGATTGTGGAGGCCAGTGGTAATGATTGAAGGTCAATGATGACCATTGTATTTATTCCCATTTTCACAACCATTGATAGGACCTCTGGTCAACACTCAAACACACATTCAAACACTACGGCAGATTGGGAACGCCAATTAGCCTAATCTGCATGTTTTTGGACTGTGAGAGGAAACTAGAGTACCCAGAGGAAACCCACCAAGCATGGGGGGAACATGCAAAATTCCATGCACACAGACCCTGAAGCGGGAATCGAACCCTGACCACTACACCACCGTGTCACTTATTTTATAATTATTTGCTTTGTTTTTTCACAGACTCACCCAGAAAAGAGAAGGGAACCTCCCAGCATGGATCAGGATAGAACCAGAGGCAAGGATCTATAGGAACAAATATTTTTTATATAAATTTACTGCACAATCAAAAAGATTTGCACAAAAAAATTTATGAAAAATATAATAAAGCTATGTGTATAGAATATACTATATGTGTTAACCCCCATCATTACTTTCAGATATCAGCCGATATATACCAAATATACTATTAAAACAACCAAAAGAGCTTTATTTTCATTAAACCAATAAAGGAACCATGTAATTAGTGAGCAGTTTTTGTAGTATAATTTAAATAAAATCCTCATTAATGTCTTAGCATAGGAAAATGAACAAAGATACGGTGAATTCATTCACTCCCAAACAAAAAAATAAAAGAGCTGTAACACACTGAGGACAGGGTTAGCTATTGCCCTCTTCCTCATAACAAACCCAATGATTAGTCTTCTGTATGTTGCTTTGATTGACAGCACAGAGAGATGTTGCCCCTCTCATCCAGAGATAACAGCCAGTTTTGTTGCCTTCTTCTTATTGTTGTTTAATGAAGGTTGGAATCTACAGTAGTAGGTTACATCATCGCCAACTGTAGGTCTTGTTCTCCCTCATGTTCCTGGCCTCTTAAAGAGCTTCCCTGATCTTGCTTCCTTTGCTGTCTTGGACAAGATCAACTTGTAGCTACTGTTGTACCACTCGGGGGTTGCAACATTCTCATAACATACACTTCACAGCAGGATTAATATTTCTGCAGTGAAATTTGAAAATAGTTTTACTCTACAGTCATTATGGACCTGTTTTTGGATTATTTTTCTTTTTAAGGTAAGATTCTTAATGAATGAATGTCTGTCTGTCTGTCTATCCATACATCCATCTATCTATCCATCTATCCAACTATCTATCCATCTTAGGTTCATAACTCTATCTATCTATCCATCTATCCATCCATCTATCTATCCATCTATCCATCCATCTATCTATCCATCTATCTTAGGTTCAGAACTCTATCTATCTATCCATCCATCTATCTATCTATCCATCTATCTATCCATCTATCCATCCATCTATCTTAGGTTCAGAACTCTATCCATCTATCTATCCATCCATCCATCTATCTATCCATCTATTTATCCATCCATCCATCTATCTATCCATCTATCTATCATCCATCCATCTATCTATCCATCTATCTATCCATCCATCCATCTATCTATCTTAGGTTCAGAACTCTATCTATCTATCTATCTATCTATCTATCTATCCATCCATCCATCTGTCTATAAACTCTGGACTACAAACTGACCATCAGGTTTTTATCCTCTTACTATCATTCAGACGTTCTTTGACATTTAGTGCTGGGATTCACCTGGATGACGATCACTACGACTACGATGAGGTCGGGGGTGAAGTGAACTTCATAGTAGATCTGAAGCACAGAGACACTCAGGCACAGTAACAAAACAGCGATGATAATCTGGATCGACTGAAACGCAGAAAAGAGCATCTTCAATGTGCAACTACTGGTTGGGATCCAAATCACATCCTATCCTAACAACTACTGTCCATACTCTGACATTATGATTCTAATACTCTAATAACATTATAACTTAAAATCTGAAAATGGCCAACACTAAGCAAACTATGAAAAAAACTTATATAATTTTGACAGTGTAAAATGACTTTGGCATAAAATCAGATACAGGCACTAATTAATGCTCAATTAAAGACTAATAACGGTACATGAGACAACACTGAGTGCAGGCTCTCACCCCTAAAGCTTTTGGTTCGACCTTCTGGAAAGTCTTGACCTGTCTGGGGGTCAGGTTTACTGCAGCCTGGGTTGGGGCTTGACTCTCAATCCCCATGCTGTTCTTGGTTATTATGCAATGAAAAAGTCACAGTGGAAGATACAGGGCCTGGGGAAAAAAAGAGAAGAACATGTTGAGCTGGAAAGACATGAGGGCGAATAGAGAGAAATATCAGTATGACGAGAATTAACAAAACATTACAGAGCATAATGAGTTGGGAACAAGTTCAATGTTTGGAAATTATTGTCATTTTTGAAGGACACTCAGACACAGACACACTCATTTATATTTACAGACCCAAGGACAATTTCAAGTCCATCTATTTACAGTATGCCCTAAGTGACATGTCCACACAGAGTTGATTTCATTTCCAAATGCTGTATGACCTTAAAGACCCACCCACTCAGAGACACAATCATTTACATGGAATGGCACAAGGACGTGTCCACTCAGTAACAGTTCTTCCATATACCAGACATTCATTTCAAGGCCTCATTCCTGGAAAAAAGACAGCACATTCAGAGTCCCTGTCATTTCCTATATGCCCATGGGAACACGCCCTCTTACTTAACTTCTTTACTTAATTTGCATATTCAGCTATAAAGACTCTAAGATTTCATTCAATCACCTTTAGCATTATTTAGCACACAATTAAGTCATGCCCACTCCAAACCATATAAAGATCACTAAAGACTGAAGGTCACGCCCACTCCAAGCCATATAAAGACTCATTAAAGACTGAAGATCACACCCACTTTAAGCCATATAAAGACTCAATGACAAAAGATGTGAACTTGGTCAAAAAAACAAACTCTACAACGATTTACACTTGGTAATTATCCTGCCATCACATACTTCATATTTATGATCCTTTTATTATGTATCTAATATGATTATACATTATATTAGATTATATTACTCAGCTCACATCCGACACATTGGGCGTTTCTCTGGCAGTTACTCTACACCCAATTGTCATTCACACACTACGGGTCATTTGGGAGCAGCTGTTAACCTAACATGCATGTCTATGGACTGTGGGAGGAAACCAGAGTACCTGGAGGAAACCCACTAAGCACGGAAAGAGCATGCAAACTCCATGCACACTGACCCCAAGATGGGAATCAAACCCAGATCCTGGAGGTGCAAGGCAGTGCTAACCAGTAAGTCACTGTGCCGCCTTATAATACATTATGCAATAGATATTATAATATATTATATATCCATCCATCCATCTAGGAAAGTCCAAATAGGGGCCAGGAAGGCCAATTGTGTCTATTATATTTGTTCCCATTTTTCGGTCATGGCAGGACCTCTGGTCAACATTCAGAAATGCATACACACACTACGGGCAATATGGAAACGCCAATCAACCTAACATGCATGTCTTTGGACTGTGAGAGGAAACCGGAGTACCCAGAGGAAACCCACCAAACTCCATGCACACAGACCCCGCAACATGCAAACTCCATGCACACAGACCCCAAGGTACTAAGCCACCATGCCGCCAGTATATAGTATATAACATCATATATTATCGATATTATATTAAATCATATCATATATTATAAGATAATAATATACAAAAATCAAAATTACTATACTATATTTTTTTTTTTCTCTTTTAAACAGCATATTTTATTATATGACAGCATTATGGCATGACCCTGATTGGGACGTCCTGAGCTTTGCATCTCTCCCATCTTCCCTACAGTAATGATATGCATGTGGTTTCAGGACCAGGATGGCGTCCTGCTCAGTCCCGCATTGAGGAGGAGGAGGAGGAAGATGCTGAGCGACACACTGCGGCACTCGGATTAACTTCCATGACTCAGGGCTTTTTTCCCCCCCTAACAGAAGCACTGAGCAGTGCAGTGTTTATGATTCATATCAATATTACAGCTGTTTCACGCGCGCGCTACAGATGTGTGCAGAGCGGGAAACCCGACAATTAGCAAATAAATATTATAAACCTTAAATACACTTAATTTAATTAATGCATGCAATTAATAAATAAAAAGATAAGGAGGTGACACAGCATATGCAGCATTATCACCAGTTATGAAAAGAAATATCTATCATTTCTCTCTTGGGGAAGAGAATAAAGAGAATAACGTTTTAGATCTATTAAGGTAATGCAAGTTTTCTGTCCCTGCGCGTGCCAGTGCGCGCGTGTGCATGCATGCATGCGCGTGCGCGCGTCCCGAGCCTTCCAATAAACATTTTTTTCCGCATTGGGTCCATCTTCATGCACTGTGTCTAAAATGTATAAAATGCGTTAAAAAGCTGGAGCTTTCTAGGATGACGTAATGATTCTTTTTTAAAGCATCCTACCTGCAGAAAGCTGGAGCTGGTGTTATGGTGCTGATGATGGAGGAGAGATGGAGAGAAGAACCCTGTAGAAAAGCAGCTCTGGGATCCAGCAGTCAAAGCACAGATTTCTCTCTCTCTCTCTCTCTCTCACACACACACACACACACACGGAATTACAAAGCTTTCAAAGGAAAACTTGTATGTTATGTAGAAGAGTGAAGAACAGGGAGAGTCAATCCGCTGGTATTCAGCTTGATAGGGTCGCCTTATCGCCACCTAGTGGCTATAAAAGACCCAGACAGTCTTTGTTATGGGGGTTTAAAGATGCTAGGCCTTAGTAAATATCAGTCCCTGTACTGCATGAAAAAGGACATGTCAATCCCTCTGTGACGGCACTCATAGGCTTTCTGATAGGGGGTTTACTAAAGATCACAAAGCCCGTATTCTCTTAAGCCTAAAAGTTGCTCCTGGTGATTTTAGAAGTATGACATGAATTTTTAGAAGTATGGCATTTTCTAAGAATTTTACCTTAAATTTAGGACTAAATCTTAAGTAAAGATAAAAATGATTCACGAAACATCTCCTCCTAACACAACTCCTAAGGTAAAAATTGTTAAGAGTAGAGAGAAGGACTTTTAAGAGGCTTAAGAGTTTCTAAAGCAGGACAAAATGGTAGAAAAAAGAAATATTCTCCAAACACTGAATGTAAAGCTAAAAGTAAACACTGGTCTTCTGTCCAATTTTTTTTTTTTTTTTCGTTCTTTACTCCCTTACATCTCTTTTGGATTGTTGACTACATACCATCCAAAAGTACAACTTAAATAGACCTATATGTCCTGCAATCGTGTAAATTGGTTAAAGCTGAGCCATTTTGCTCCCATCAATCTAATAAAGTAATAAAAGTAATAAAATCAGTTTGGCAAATAAATGTAAGAACTTATTACAAATATAGTTACTACTGTGTGGAAATTGGTTGCTTCAAAAGTAGACACATTTTCAGCATTTGGCTGTTTAATTATCTTTAAGATATTTAGCCTATAACAGAAATTTTGCATAACATAGCCTGTAGTCATGATATCATTTTCACAAAGAGCGCATTTTAAGACCTTTGCAGATTTTTTTATCACAGTCCTTGAATTGCTGCGCCAACCATAGCAACAGGGTCGACCACACCTCCTCACTAAGATAAAGGTTTTTGTACTTTCCTTATTCAGAGTTGCTCTAAGAAGTTTCCTAAATCACTTTTAGTCTAGGACTCCCAGCTAGGAAGTTTTAGGCTAAGATAGGAGCTCTCTGAGAGAATTCTAAGAAGCTTTGTGAATACGGGCCCTGAACTTGACTCGGTTAACCCATGGGCGGAACAAACAGAGCCTGGGTGTTGGTTGGCAACACATCTACTTAGCTATTTCAGTTACCACAAGCTAGTGAGTTGTCTTTGGGGTCATCACAGAGGACAAACTGACCCGCACAAACGACTTGTGGTTTTACGCTGAATGCCCTTCCTGAGGCAACAATCCCACACTGGTCTTTGATTGTGATTTAGATTGCAAGTGACTCAGCTGTACGGACAACTAGAGGAAGTTCATTCCATCATCAGAACAGACTTTTCTGTATAAAAATAACTTCATGTAATTTTGTAATGTAATTTTAACTGATGAGTTAAATAACATGTACATGGGAAATCTAGCTCTGGAGACCAAAACCTTTTTTTTTTTTTACCCAGGCTGTAAACATGTTGATTTCAGATATAAAGTTCAAAAAACATTTTAACATGGAACTCTATGGGGATTGACTCACTTCTAAAGCCAGCTCCTAGTGGTCATTCCAGGACTGCATTTTTTCATCACTTCCATGTTGGACTCATTTTTCTAAACCGTAGGTTGGTCAGTTTCAGAAAATCAGGAGCCGTGGAACAACCCTGAATTACACTTTAGCATGAACCGCATTAAAAGTATGGTTTATAAATGTGTCAATCAAACCCAGATGCACTGATAACTTAAATGAGTGACACAACTGTGAATTTAAATGTTTATTTAAAATACAGATTTACATAACAGATATTAGTATAAAAATATATCAGTAATCTTTTAAACAGTGGTGAGTTGATTTTACCCTCCCCTAATCCCAACTGGGAAAAAAAGTCAAAAACGTACCAAGTCTGTTAAAATGGCAAAAAAGTTTTTGTCAAATCACAGTTCACATGTTAGGATCCAGTCCAATCCTCCTGAATACGAACAGGCAGACGTAGACTGGTGCGGATACTCGTTTATACTGTACGCAACCATAATAATCACACTGTCACGAGACGGTGTGTTAGGGCAGTGATAGAGCTCCAGGTAAAGTCTGTCTTGATCAGATGGATCAGATGGTTGTCCTCACCAAATATAAAAAGGCATCATCACCACCATCACTATTCTGTCTGCAGCTTTGAACCAACGAGATGCTGCACAGTAGAAATAGCTGAAGGTAAAACAGTAAATTAATGTGATACAATCAAAAATCAGGATAAAAGTTCTGACTGTTCTTGTTGTATTTAACTAGAACAAGATGAGTTAGCTCTACAAAAACAAACAACAAAAAAAAAAGTTTAACTTTAAAGTACCCTTATTTCAAACACGTTCATATTCCTTTACTCTTCAAAATCATCCCAGTCTAGAATCTAGTACTATATACAAGGGGCGTTCAAGTCAAACTGGGACTTGTAACAAAATTTCTCATCTGTTTGATCTCACTCCAAGCTCACTTCCTGGGAGGCCGGCGTTTCAGATGTAAATCAGACAGGCAGGGCCGATCATGGCTTTGACGTACTGAGAAGACTTTCTACCTTGATGGTGTCCAAGCACTTGTGAAACACTGTGATAAGTGCATTAGTGATTATATCGAGAAGTAAAGGGGATTTTTACTCTCATAACTGTTTTGTTATTCCGAATAGCCAAAAGTCCCAGTTTGACTCGAACACTCGTTGTATTACTATATAGATTTATTTACAGCTCAAGTATAAAAAAAAAAAAGGTGCACATTAATTAAAGTCCACGTACACAGAGTGGCCCAAAAGTCTCGACCCACAGGCCTTTAACATTGCTATTCTTTTAAGATGGCTTTAAAACTAATGATAAAAGACTCAGTTGTTTCCTTTGGGCTGATCTGAAGTCAGTGGCCTGAATCGGAATTGTACCACGGAATCTGCATGGAACATCAGTTTGGAATCATTAAGAAATGTTCAACAATGTTCACCACCGATTTGAGCATATCAGAGGATGCTATAATTTATACTTTTAAATAAATAAATAATTTGTCTCGCCTGTGGATCCAGACTTCCGGGCGTCCTGGTATCACCCTGTCCTCTGACAGTCTCATCATTAAGAAGCATTAAATTATATTTAATTTATAAATTTGCTACCAAAGTGTCGTCAGCAGCGATTTCTCACAGACCAGAACAAGCGAAAGCTAAATAAACAGGATTGAAATCTGCTGTACTATACGTCTTGTGTACGGAGACTTTATCATAATATTAACAATTCTGTAATATTAACGTAACATACATACAGACAGACAGAAAAAACACAGAACAATACTGCAAAATTAAAATCCAGCACAGGAACCTGCAGTCACTTTACTTTAAAAATAAAGCACTTTGTCTAGAAGCTACAAGTTTATCACAAAAACAAACAAACAAACAAAAATACTGCAATTACTTTTTATAAAAATGTTTTATTTGTCATCTCAGCTCAGAAGTCATGAGTCCCGGAAGTGGTGCTGAAAATTTCGATTTTGAGTTTGGAGAGTTTTTCTCCGAGTGGTTTTGGTATGAAAGGAGCGTACCTTGAGAAAATATTCACAAAATGTCTCTCATAACATCTCACGGTGAAAAACATTCATTCGAATTATGTGCCATGAGACATGTTCACAGGAAACAGTGTTAAGCGTGAGCTCAACGCCGTCGTCATCAGGACGTACCGCGTGACCGTCCTCTTCGCATAGCTGCTAGAACTTTACTGAAGTTTAAGAAAGTGCAGATTAACGTAAAAAGTAAAAATTGTTCGGCGCTCACCAGCAACGTAAAAAATAGAAATAGTAACTATTTCAGCGATATGCGTTCGCTATGCTCGTAACGACGTCAACAATAAACAGAACTTCATTTCTATAATATTTATATTTTTATACTCTAAGACACATTTAACACAATGTTAGAACTGTTATTATTGCCTTTTATA
>JAOTRS010000012.1:17273062-17283255 GCA_028565755.1 Dinotopterus cunningtoni | reverse complement strand
CTGTCTTTTCTTCTTGTTTTTTTTTGTGTTTTTCTTGTGTGGGGGGGGTGGGGTGGGGGGGGGGGGGTGGGTGGGGGGCTGCCTGGGGGTCTAACTGAAACTTAAGTCTCTGTACCCCACTATGTGTGTGTGTGTATGTGTGTGTGCAGGCAACAAAACCTGTTATAGCATGAAATGAATGCAGGCTGTGTGAAAATAACTGTGCAGAAGTTGTAGAGCGAGGTAGCTCTTGTATGTCATTTACACATCGTTGCACAAGATGGTGTGTTTAAACGTGCAAGAGTGAGTGTGTCAGACTTTTGGGCTCGGCAGAAGCTGGAGTGAAACAGTGTAGGATTTTAGGATTACTCCCTGTTTGTGCATGTGTGTGTGTGTGTGTGTGTGTGTGTGTGTATATGTGCGTATGTGTGTATCTAATGACACACCCTGCACAACTGGAGAGTCATAAATAAAGACGGAAACTAGCCAAAGTGGATGATGTAGTCCTCAAAAGTCTTTAAATCTGAATGCAAACACACACACACACACACACACACACACACAGTAGTCATTATAACTTTATTACATTACATTTATATTTACTTACTGCACATTTACACATTTTAAGAGCTTTCCAATTCTAAAATTTGAAGCTCGCGTGAACAAAACCTGAATGATTAAAGCGCACACAGCCCCTTAAACCTTGAAGTGGACATTCTATAACAATAACTATACAACAGTTAGTTTGAACCGAGCAATCTGATTGGACGAGAGGCATTTCGCGAGTGGTGATAATAGACAGTAACAGCACTGGGACCATTAACTATATGTGTTCTTACCGGATTACTGTTTTCATACTCTCATCCAGTGTTGGGGGACGTTACTTTTTAAAGTAACTAATTACATTACAAAATTACTGTCATTAAAAAGTAACAAGTTACATTACAGCGTTACGTTCTGATAAAAGTAACTAGTTCGAGTACTTTTCCACTGCAGAAAATGTAAACTCCCTTGTGATTCCTCATGCATGTTGTATTAGTCAAGACCTTTATATTTATTCTACCATCATCACTCAGCGAAGTTTGGCCCATAATCTGTTAACTACTAATACCCCTATCTCACCTACGTGGTTTCGCGCGGTGGCCGTAGGTACGGTTCATCATGATTCACCGCGAGTTTTGGCGCTGTGATCAGGTTTCCATCTTTCCGCGCGTCGGTCCTCGCTTAGTCAAACCGCGTAGGTGAGATAGGGGTATAACAGCAGGAATAACAGGGGGGGGGCGGGTTATCGGGGGCGGGGATTGTAGAACGACTTTCACACACACACACACACACTAACGGATTGGGAATGTCTGCTGTCTGGCTCACGGATTACATAAATTGTCTGAATAACGGATTACATTTTTGAAAATGTAACTAAATAACTGAGTACTTAAATGGCGGACCTAACGCGTTAGATTACTCGTTGAATAAAAAAGTAATCCAAGTACTCTAACTCATACTTGGTACACTCAACACTGCTCTCATCCCATTCTGTTAAAACCTGGTTCATTCTATTTGCTTCTTTGTTTGCAAAGTACTTGATTACATTTAACTCTCCCCTGATTTCACACTACTTGAATCACTAATTAAACATAATGGGAACTTGTTTTTTGGTACTTATATAATTATAATAATCATAATGACTTTTTTATTGTAACAAGATCAAGTAATAGGTGTGTAGGTGATCAACATCAGAGTTGAGAATTAGTGGTCACTGATCAGGGATGGGTTTAATAGTTAGCACTGTGGCCTTGAACCTCCAGGTTCCGTGTTCGATGTGTGCATGTTCTCCCTGTGCTTGGTGGGTTTCCTCCGGGTACTCTGGTTTCCTCCCACATTTCAAAAACATGCAAGATTAGGTTAAATGCCATTCGTAATTTAACCCATAGTATGTGTGTGCCCTGTGATGAATTGGCATCCTGTCCAGGGTGTACCCTGCCTCATGCCCTAAGTCTCCTGGGATAGGCTCCAGGCATTCTGTGACCCTGTACACAGGATGAAGTGGTATGGACAATGAGAGAGTGAGTGATCAGAAAAAGTATTTAATGCCTTTTTAAAGGTAGACTGGACTGGAGGAAGACTGAGACCTATAGGTGGCAGTAAAGCAACTTACTGGATGTCAATTGCTTTAAAACAAGAAACAGGGTGGTGTGATGCAGCTGTTAAACCTTGAAGTGGACATTCTATAACAATAACTATACAACAGTTAGTTTGAACCAAGCAATCTGATTGGACGAGATGCATTCCGCGAGTGGTGATAATAGACAGTAACAGCACTGGGACCATTAACTATATGTGTCACTCCATATTCCAGGTGTTCTAATGTTATGTCATCTTAAACAATACGCTGTCTACTTATTAACTGCTTCTTAGTCATTCTGAATTGCATCTAACCTGATCATAATCAGAGCTACAAAGCTAACTAGCTTCTAACACAATGCTGAATTCCAGATCCCTCTCTAACTCCTGATCAAGAGCACTACTACTTGATGTGTGGAACAAGGGATTGTACAGTCTACATAGTGCACTAGCTTTTCATTTAATCTAATTTGGGATTTAACCTTAGAACCTGGAAATTAAAAGAGCTGATATTCTAAAGCGGAATAAGGTAAATATTGCACATTTCTCAGGACTGTCCACCACCTCCATGGTTTCTTCTCCTCACCGCTTGTCTACATAGTACCGCTTAGAATTTAAAATTACTTTCACCATTGTTTATCACACTAACTGTCGGTTCGCCAACTCCACCAGTCATAGTTAGTTACTTCCGCCAATTGTGGAAGGATATAATAAATAACTGGTTAAATAAAGAAACAAGTCAAAATCTGTTAATAATAAATGGTGTTTGTGGAACTGTTGCATAAAAGCAATATTGCACTCGAGGTTGTGTTGTTGTACTGAATATCAGCACAGCTGTGGCTCAGTTAGCCTCCTCATGCCTGTGGTAGTAAGTAAGAAAATTCTCAGTGTTTGCACAAAATGTGGAATGTGTAGAATGTATGTACTAAAGAATGAAACACTTCAGGACTTGGTGTTATGAGGGAAAAAAAATTTTCAATCACCAAAAAAAATGTATACTTATAAGACATGAGCACTGAAGTTAATATATTGTGGTATATTTAGAACAAATAAGTATCGACTGTGATTTTGGTGTATATTCATTAAAGCAAGCTGTTTTATGACTCAAAATCTTTACGAGTGATCAAAAGCCACTTCAGATGTGCAACAAGAACTGGAGAGTTATTAGTTCAGCTTTTATTTATTTCAAAGTGGTTTGGTTACTGGATGACTGATCATGACTGAAGTGAGCAATGAAGGTTTGGTAATTCGAGTAGCTCTGTCGCTGTGTAAGTTACCAGATGTAAATTGATAAAACATAATGTGCTTACAATGCTAATGAGCTGATGGCGCCATTCAAAAATTCTTTATTCCAGCAGTTATGCATGAGATGTGATCACAAGATGGTAAAAAAAAAACTTTAGGTACCACCCAAAAAACAAACTCTCACTGAAAAAGATGCCAAAATGTCATTTATGTGCCTTGACTGGTGATGCTCAACTGACCAGCCAAATCCTACCCTGTGGCAAGAGCATATGACTCTCTGGATGATGGATGACATGATGGACAGGCACGTACACATAAAAAAAAAAATTAAAAAAAATGCATGTCTTTAGAGTGTGGGAGGGGCTGGAGGAAACCCGGGGGCGAGATTCGAACCACCGACCCTGGAGGTGTGAGGTTATAGTATTATGCACAAAAATCACTGTTTTCAAGTATTCCAATATGTTATGGTATTTAAATCATGAAATAATGCTAAGGTAAATCTTAAGAAAGGCAATCTGTTATATCCCTAGCCCAAATATTTGTCTTTGCTCAAATTTACATAATTTCCACATTTTGTTTAAGATGAAACATGTTTACATTTTGTCAAATAATGTTGTGACTGGATTAATAAAGAAGTTGTTGAAAAGGCTTATGTAGCAGATGTTGAAAGGATTCAGGCAACTAAATCAGCTATGTAAAAATCAAAAGAGATCATAAAAAAGTGCCAATAATGAGGTGCTCATACTGTATCTATCTAGGGTGGGAAAAAAGAAGAAAAGAAATACATTTGAGATGAAACTGACCCAAAACATTGGTTTAAAGCAATTATTCTGGTATTTAAGTTTTGTTTTTAAAACTTTCTTTTTATGCTTCATTTATTCCACTGGTTAAACTCATTAAAATTATGTAAATTTAGGTAGTATCTAAAGTAAGAAGTGCCACACTGTACATATAACTTTGCTACTAGTTATACCAACAACACTTTCCTAAATCATTAAAGAATTAATTTTTATACCGTTATCCTGGACAGGTTTGTGGGAGGCCTGTAGCCTATCCACAGAGACTCCAGGCACTGGGCGGGGTTCACTCTTGAAGGGTACCAATCCAACGCAGGGCACACATGCACACACTCATTCATAGACTGTTCAGTGGGAGAGTACTAGAGTACCCAGAAGAAGCCCACCAAACATGAGGAGACCCAAGGAAGGAATCGAACCCAGACCCTGGAGGTGTGAACTGCTAACCACTAAGCCACAGTGCCACCTGATGAAGTATTCATTTCTTACTTTTTTTTGACATTGAAAATAATATGAGTGGTGTGACTCCTGAGGAACCTGTTGCTTAAGGCCACCACGTGTGCAGCAACTACCCTGTTTTTAAGCACAAGCATAATTTATAGCACGCTAGTTACCTTAATGATGATAATAAAATACAGTGAATGTGAATAGTGGTTCTTTTTTAGTTTTTTGATGACCACTGCTGTACTTTCACTCAATATCCTAACAGATCTTTATGACAGTATATTTCTGTATATTATGCTTGGTGTGGTCACCATTTCCAACACCCTTGTTCATAAAAATAGTTTTTTTTTTTATTTCCAGCATTTGGCAGACAAACCATTATCCAGAACAACTTACATTTTTATCTCATTAGACATCTGAGCAGTTGAGGGTTAAGGGCCTTGCTCAAGGGCCCAACAGTTTGGTGGTGCTAGGGTTTAAACCTGGGACATTCCATTACAGCATTCCAACACCTTCACCACTGAGCTTTCCCTGACCAATTTTTCCCCCCATCAAGTTCATTTATTTAAAAGGTTGTGCAAAAATCACTTTTTATTCATGTTTAGATATTCAGCTGGGTGTACATCTACAAACAAAAAGAAACATTCTTTGCTTTTTGTCCTTTTTCCATTTGTGTATTGACTGTGGCTTAAACAAACCAATCAGATTTCCCCCTGTTGTGACCTCATATAAGAGGATCCCCTACCCAGGCTTGTTGCTTGTTCTGTTCTGTTCTCTGAAGGGGCGTGGCTCAGCAGTAGCTCATTTATATAAACACTAAAATGGTGTATTTAGGGGAGGAGTGAAACAGGGGTTTAAAATATATATATATATATATATTATCTGAGGAGTATTTCAGATGGAGCATTAAGACACCCACTTTGGGGAAGAACTGAGCCCTGTCCCAGCAAACGTTGGTCCGACAGCAACGTCGCGTCCCTGGCCAAAAAGAGTCGTGGTATGATGGCATTAACCAGTAAAAATATGTGACACAGGACATTTTCTAAAAAATGCATTCAGATAAATTTGTACACATCTACAGTTTGTCTGGGGTTGCATGTATAGCCGTTCTTTGACTTTTAGCTAAGTGTTATCCAATATATACCCTTCATGCTAAAATTTGGATGATTGTTAAACATTTATGAAAGCTGTTGTGAATCAAAAAGGTCCGTTCAACTTTCATTTTGGAACTATTTTTTCAACCATGATGGGATGTGTCGGAGGGATGTCAGAGCCAGGATACAGCACTCCGGAGCAGAGAGGATTAAAGGCCTTGCTTAAGGGCTCAACAGTGGCAACTTGGTGGTGATGGGCCTTGAACCCACAACGTTGTAACCCACATCCTTAATTGATTGAGCGACCACTGCCCCTAGTAGTGTGTCGCTCCACATTTAAACATGTGAAGCAAGTGTGTTATATTTAAACATTTCTAATCTCCGTGAAGCAGGAGTGATTGGCCATTTCTACACCACATGTTCTATGCTCTACTCAGCTCCATTTGTAATTCACTTTGGACAAAAACATATGCAAACTAAAGAAACAAATAAACGCTGGTCAATCTGCGTCAGCTTCTATTTCTCTCATTTTCCAGAATATAACTTGAGCCCAAATTCTTCTACTTTAACTACAAACGCTCAGACGTTTTTCACTACTTCTTTTGTTTTTCATGTACCCCTAAAGGATTACATCGCCTCGGATTATCAAGCGGGTGTGGGGACGCCGTCATCGTTTTGGACACCATTCTGCTTTCCACCACGCCTCATTTTTGTAGAACCAAAACTCTTGCTGATTCTGCTCTGATCTTTATGTTGCATTCGTGTTGTCAGGCTGCTTATAACAAACATATTAGAATTATCTAGCGCAGTCTAATTAGCAGTCTTCATGCTAACTCGTGAACTGGTAGTCGCTTTTTTCCTGTCTTGATGTAAAAGTTCACAAAAGATTCACAGCTTCATTCTGTCTGTACTTGTCGTGCAAGCTTCTGCAGGAAAAAAAAAGGGGAAAAAAAAAACAAGACGTGTTCCAACTTTCTACTGAGAGTTTCCAGATGTGAGGAACTCTGTGTGTGTGAGTGTGTGTGTGTATCCTCTGCTTTGGGACACTAGAGCGGAGCAGTCTCTACACTCATCTCCGCCCTGTCCATTTTACAGTCCCAAAGCATCGAATTACAGGAGTGTGTTTTTTCCCTCCTCCGTAGCACACTGACACTGTAGGTGGTGGGTTGTGCTTTTTTTTTTTTTTTTTTTTTGCCCAGAGTGGGAGGATTCAGGATCTCGGCCAAGATGTGACAGCAACGGAGGAAGGTCGAGCACCAAACTGCTGAAGAGAAGGAGAAAGGAGCGGCAGAAATGGCGCAACAGGTAATGGCTTTAACTTTTCTCCTTTAACGTTATGTTTAGCAGGAAACCACGAGATAGTAAACTGAGATAAATGAGTCTTCATGTTGCTTTGCTGAACCGGTTAAGAGATCAGACATACAAGGAAGACTTGCCATGTCAGGAATTTCTATTCTTTTTTTTTTCTTTTGTTGCTTTTTTTCTTGGATATCAATGTCAGATCAAGCTTTCTGAAAAGCTTTTTCACTCTTTGTTTCTGGCGAAGTTCTTCGGGAAAGCTCTGAAGAACTGAAAGAAGACTTCTTCTCTGTCGACATAGCTACGTGTCAACTGCAGTAGGGCATGTCAGGAATTCTGTCTCTGGACCAGATAAAACCTCACAACTCTGAGGATCAGTGTTACTGTTGCACACACACACACACACACACACATAGAGAGAAAGGAAAAGAAAAGGAGAGACAGAGAAAGGGCTGGAATCTCATTTCATCTGTATAACACTTTTTTTTTCACAAGTGTGTGTTGAGAATTGTTTTTAAAGTTGCGACATTCCAATCGAGGCTTGATCTCTCATTAAAGCGGCTTTAATCGAATAAAGCGCCGATCAGATGGAGTGAGATGAGGTGAAGTTTTCGAAGGAGTGTCGGAGTCTTCCAGTGGATCTGACCCTTTGCATTTCCTGAATTCATACCAATCATGTTAATTGAGGCCATATGCTCAACTGGGCGTCTCTCCATTGTGTGTGTGTGTGTGTGTGTGTGTGTGTGTGTGTGTGTGTGTGTGTGGAAATGGAAAGCATGAGGAATCAATCAGTTCATCTGCATTCCTTTATAAAACACACGGAACATACGGTGTTTCACTCAGTTTTCGATAAAGAAGAAACGATGCGGCAAACCCGCGTAAGAAAGGAGTGTACGCACGCTGTCCACTTTTTTAGGAACACCTGTACACCTGCCTGTTTAATGCGCCATAAAAAACAAACAAAAACCGCGTGGCGTAAACACAGGCCTTCGATCCGTTTTGTAACATCAAACATCCGAATAAGGATGCCATCTCCAGGTTAAACGCTCCAGAAATTGGTGATCTCATCAGACCTTTGTGCACAACGAGTCTAGGTCTAGAGTGTAAAAGTCATAGTGATGAGAAGGAACGAACAAAAACATTGCGGTTCTGAAAAGGAGAATAGTCAGAGTGATTACACTTTACAACCGTGTTGAAGAGAAAAGCTTCTCAGAAAGGCGTTAAACCATCATGAGGAGAGGTTCTGGATGCTGGTGTCAGCTAAGAACAGGAATCTGATGCTGTAGTGGGCGCAGGATCACTTCAAAATGAATTAAGTTAAAAGACCAGGTGTTGTTTTATAGCGTTCTAGTTAAGTTAAAACATGTTGTGGATTTCTACAAATATTTCCGTACCTTTATCTATCTTAACTCTTCAAATCAGACAGTTGTAAAGTTTGAGGTCGTTTCTAATTTCTTGTGGGATTGTTGTGTATCCTAACAACATCTAGTGTGTATAGATCAATATGGGTTGGTTTGGCGTGTATTCTTTCTACTTTTTTTGTCCTAAAAATAAGCTGAAGAGCAATGTCTGTGCTTTGATGGTGCGAAGCTGGTGGCAGAGCTGCAGCTTTCTTTCTTTTTTTTCTTTCTCTCTCTTTTTAACCGCACACAGAATGGAAAAGCCGTGTGCTCAGGTCAGTAATTAGAACCCGGGGCTTTGACATTGCACACAACAATGCGACCATTTACCTAAAAAGCAGGTTTTCGTGCTAACAATGAGCTTCTAGTAGATCTTAGACTGACTCGAGGCCTCGGTGTGTGTGTGTGAGGCTCGGAGACCAGGCTCGACTGGTTTAAACAGCGCCGTGGTTTCCCTCCATGCTCTCGAGAGATCAGGATATGATGTTTTCAGGCTCAGGTGTGTCCATGGGTAAATAGTGTACGGGGGGGCGTGGCTGTCATGGCTCGACATGCAGGTATTACAGGTATAGCCACGTTTGTGATGTGCCAAAGTTTGAATGACAATTATTTTAAGATTGTATTCGATCTATGAGGATAAATAAGGGTATTGTGTGTGTGTGTGTGTGTGTGTGTGTGTTTTCTTAGTTGAAATGTTTCCTTCTCGTCTATTGTTTTTTTTTTTTTAGATTGTAGCAGCAACATCGAAGCTAAAATCTCTCTCTCTTTCTGTTTGTGTGTGTGTGTGTGTGTGTGTGTGTGTGTGTGTGTGTGTGTGTGTGTCGTTCAGTTTTCAGATCTGGAGAAGGCCATAAACACTCTGGTCACAAACTTCCACTCTGCTTCGGCTGATAAAAGCTCCACGCTCAAGACAGATGAATTCAAGAGCCTCCTTTCCTCGCAGCTGCCCAACCTCGTCAAGGTAAAGATTGCGCCCAGGCACTTGCAGGGTGCGCGCTCGCAGGGCGTGGCCACCGCACAGCCCTGTTACAGTAGGAAACTCTAAACCACCCTAGAGCACATGTTAGTTTCTTATGTGGATATTTTTATCACTCGGTCTTGATTTAGTCGTGCGTCCAAGAGAGAGAGAGGGAAAGACTTTCGGGCTGCTTTAGGAGGAGAAAATGAGAGCTCGAGTCCGAGCCTGTCAGGTCATTTCAGGTCCTGTTACAGCAGGCTGCCTCGGGCCTAACCTGGAAGTTCTGCTCAGGGAAAAGAAAACAAGCTGAATGATGAACGGTGGCAGCTGAGAGAGAGATGAGCAAACAGTTTTGCAACAGGTTTAGGTTTGGTACAGCAGTGTTAACACACTACAGAGCGTTACTAGTCAGGGGTTTAAGATCAGGAGGGCAAGTTTTCGTCAATCTACTGCTTTATTAAAAACATTTAACATAACGTTCATTAATTTGCACTGTCTCTCTCTCTCTCTCTCTCTTATATATAGTCACTGTTTTACTCCAAATGCTGCACTGCTACTGATACAAGTTCACTTAGGCTTCTAGATGTTTGTAGAATTTACAGAAAATGTTAAAACATATCAAAAATCTAAATTAATTACAGAATAACTGAAGAACAAATGCAGAGCAAAGAAACAAACAAAAAGTAAAGAAAGCAAGAAACAGAGATGAAAAAAAATCAATGAAATAAAAAATGAAAATTGAAAGAAAATAAACTAAAACAGAAATAAATAAAGAAACAAAAAGTAAAAAAACAAAAACATTAAAACATATTATAATTATTTATATATAATTAAATATATATAGAGAGAGAGAAAA
>JAOTRS010000012.1:17222890-17236382 GCA_028565755.1 Dinotopterus cunningtoni | reverse complement strand
GGTGGTTGTGGGGTTTGAACCTGGGATCTTCCGAACCGTAGTCCAATGCCTTAACCACTGAGCTACCCCTGGCCCTAATGGTAGGGTCATTAAAGGTAATGACCCTCGAGAAGAAGGATGGGTCATCCATGGACCCTAATGGTGTTTTTGGCACCGACTTCGATGCACTGTTCCTCCTGCTCCTGGGTCAACAGCCTGGGGACGGACTTGCGCAATGTTCACATCAGTCTTCCTGATCTCTCGTCATCTTTCAAAGATGTTCTTCCGGTTCTTGAAGTGCGCGTGCCACTCAAAACACCTCAAATGACTTGTTGCAGCATCACCGTAAACCTGCCGAATCGCGTTAAACGTCTCTCCCAATTTCCCATAGAATTTCAGGTTCGCTCTTTGTTCTAACCTGCTGTCCATGATGAAATAGCAGACACAGTAATGTCTGTGGTCAGAATAGCACCAGTTGCACAGCTCCTGATGTACACATGACGATGTCTTTTGCCATCTTTTGTTGCCCCCTGTGACTGTGCGTGCAGGCTTGTGCTGCCATCTGTTGGCGTGTTACAAAACTTTTTCATACCCCCTCCTAGTTCAGTCAATGTGTTTACATGCATACGAGTAATCTGATAACATCCATCCATCCATCGGGACCATGGAGGCCAACGGTGTTTACCATTGTATTTATTCCCATTCTGGTCAACAATGTGGGAAGGCCAGTTAGCCTAACCTGCATGTCTTTGGACTGTGGGAGAAAACCAGAGTACGCAGAGGAAACCCACCAAGCACAGAGAAAACATGCAAACTCCATGCACACAGACCTGCGACTGGAATCGAACCCGGACCCTGGAGATGAAAGGCGACAGTGCCAGTCCCTAATCCATAATCTGATAACAAGAATATGATAACTTTTTTTATGAAAAGTCATTTCATACCTCAACCCCGAAAAGTGCACAATTTCTGTATAACAGTACAACTGGGAAAGTAATTCTGGTTGTAATGTGATTAATAACTCAGCATTAACATGTTCATACCCTTTTAGGGCGCTTTTACATTAGGGATAATTTCCGAGAACACTTGACCCAAAGGGTGGTTAATTTTTTTTCATTAGTGAGAACACAATCGTTCCGCACTTGGGAACCGTGCCGATTCCAAAAGGTGTTCTCGGGAATGATACAGTATACTCGAGGGAATCGAATTCAATTTGGAGGCAATCGAGTACCTAAGAACGGAAGTAGACATCACCAACCCGTCGTCATCATTGTTGTTGGTCTCCTCCGAAATATACATATGCACATAACACGTGCCGTCCTCATACTTTGACCTATGCTTCACGGGTGTCACTTTTTCATTTTTTTTATAATAACAGACATCATGCAAAAGTCAACTTCCTTGGTCTTGTGTTTTTAACGGCTGCTCTTAGGATGCAGTAGGTACATCCTGCCATCTGCTGTATCGGAGGGTGTAAATACCTAAGCGTGTCTGAGAACGGAGACCAAAGAGCAATGTGAACATGGTACAAATTAATCGTTTCTGATCTGAAAACGGCTTTAGACGCTAATATGTTATTGTTTCTATAGAAACCGCTCATACACAGGGGCTTATGTAGGGCAGACACTCTACATAATCTAAGACTAATAATAAACACACTTGTAAAACGTAACAAAAAGCTGCTGCCAGGGTGTTAATTATCTGGGGTGTTAAATTGTGCGCTTAACGCGATAAACTGGTCTTAACACAATGAAAGATAAATACACTGGTGAAGAAAAAAACAGGTATAATGAAGATAGAGAGAGACAGAGAGAGAAAATCAATGTTTTAATGACATTCTCATTTTTTTTAAATAAATAATTTTTTTTACAAAATAATAAGAATAATTTGTTAATTTCTGCAATGACATTTCTATGCAACAATCAATAGTTAGTATGAAGTGCTATATTCTTTAAAACCTGCTGAATCCGGCTGGAACGTAGTGTTAAAAAGACGTCTGCAGTACTCTAGGGTCACTTGCTCAATTCATGCCTGATTGAAGATACTGTAGATTGTGAACAGAAAATGTTTTCTTACCGCTACTGCTTTATTCCCCGTTGTCCAACAGTTTCCTACTGGGGTTCGGTCTGGAGGTGACCCAGGCCATGGCTCCAGAAGCTGAACACTATTGTCACTATTGTCACATAGCCAGTTTTTCACTAGTTTTTCAGTTCATTAGCACAACTCTTCAGCCAGAACTAATTACTGGCTTCAGCTGTTGCACAGAGAGAGCTATAATACGTGGCATATGTTGTCTTAATACCTACCCGCTTACACAATCAGTCAACGGCTTGGACACACCTTCTAAGTCCATGGTCTTTCATTTCTTTCTGCACTGCTAAAGGCGTCCAAAATATGCAATAATGTCCCATAAAAAGTTGACATTGAAAGATGTATCTGCTACTTATGCTTTGTAAAGCCTTCATACTGGCTCTACCCTGCTGAAAAATCCAGCGTAGACCAGCATGATTTATATGCTGGTCTATGCTGGTTAATACTGGTTAGTGCTGGTCTGATGCTGGTTCAGCTGGTGAACCAGCATAACTGATGGAAGACCAGCATAACCTGAGGTGCAGTTTGTTAACTGGTAATTTCTGAGGTATGTTTTGTCCTTGCTTTCCTGGGATGGTCTTCATGAGAGCCAGTTTCATCATGGTGTTTGATGGGTTTTGGGGTTTTCATAGCTTTCAGAGAAAAAAATGTAGAAAATAAATTCAAAAGTTTGTCCAAACTTTTAACTGGTACTGCATGTGTTTTAGCAATTCACTGTGAAATGCGGAGGCGCTTGGCTTTTTAATGATTTAGCCTTGATAATGAAGGCTTTTTTTGTTTTTTTTATTTTTTCATTTGAATGCCCTTGGATTTTTTTTTCTTAGGATGTGTTAATAAAAAATAGTCAAGGCCGCTGACTTTATGCCTTCATGGCTTATGTGTTTATTTACTGACTATTAAAATATGGTCGCATGAAGGTGTAGTGGTTAGCACTGTTGCCTCGCACCTCCAGGGTCCAGGTTCGATTCCCACCTCAAGGTCTATGTGCATAAGGTGTGTATTTTCCCCTGTGCTTGGTGGGTTTCCTCTGGATACTCCGGTTTCCTCCCACAGTCCAAAGACATGCAGATTAGGTTAAATGGCGTTCCCAAATTGCCTATAGTGTGCTCTGTAAGTCTGCTCAGTTATATTGTCATCCCAACTGCAATCTACGCCAGTGAAACGTGGAAGACACCTGCCAGGATAACACGAAGACTTAATGTCGCCCAGCAGCGGTGGCTTCGGAGAATCGTGCGTTTCATACCGGGACCACATCACCAACGAAAAGATCCGGCGCCAAACTGTGTCCCGCCCCCTAAATGACATTATGACTAAGCGACATATGCAATTTGTGGCCCATATACACGTCAACCCCTAAACACAATCAGCAATTCTATGGACACCCCAAAAGGGAAAGAGTAAACAATGGTGACCACACGCAACATGGCGCCGGACCTTCATGGTCCTTTATCTCTGTGCACTTGGTTTTGTTGGCCGAAGATTGTTGGCAAACCAATCTCGCTGGAGAAACCTCGCCACCCAATGTGCCAAATGGCGCAGGAGGTACTAAGTCTAAGTCTAAATGGATGTGTGAATGAATGTGTAATGAATGGTCCTACCACGGTTGTAAAAATGTGTTTTCACAGGAGAACAGGCATTAACTTATCTTTGGGACATTCAGTAACATAAAATCAAACATATATGGTTAAAATGTGGTGTCTGTGAATAAATGAATCATGTTCATTGAGCGTAGATGTTAAATAAATCTGTCTGACTTGCAGAATGGGAAAAAAAAAGCTCAGGTTTAGTGGATCAGTTTCGATTTTATTTGCATGTTCATTTTGTTAACCAGTTCACCATACAGTACACATCAGCATTAGTGTAACAGGTTTAGCATAGATTTATTACAGCGTTATGCACATCAGGTGTCATCAGAAGCATTTATTTTTATCTCCACGTAAAACTCTTTGAATCAGGATGAAAATTTCGCTTTGCGTCTCAATTTATCGCGCGACACACGACAGCAAAGACCTGCGTGGTTGGTGTTTGGGGCTCTTTCTCTATTATAGAATAACAAAAATAATGATAATAATAATAATATTAATAATAAATAAAGGCAGAAAGTGCTACTGCCAGATAGTGCATTAAGACAAACAATACTTTACAACTGCTCATATTTATTTATGCACATACAGTATAAACAAGCTTTGTATGCCAAAGAATCAAGAATGCACAAGTCAAAAATATATAATCGTATAACATTTACCGTAATTCGAGTAAATTTTCTTTGCCGTTGGGTTGCTTTGTGCATTGAATGGAAAAGAGAAAAGTAAAGCAGTGTTTAATTTTCTATCGAAACCTCTGTATAATTTAGGCTACTGTACACCGACCTACACTAAAGCAGGAATGTGATAGAGGAGCAAGTAATATTACAGAATATGCTATAGCACTATTTACGATGTTGAAGATTTTTACTTTCTCTGTTGTTTCTCTCCTGCATGCACGGCACAAAATAAAGTACATTGTATAGAGTTTTTTTTTTTTTTGTGAGAAATGTTGCAGCAGTGCATACTGTATGTCTTCTCATTTTAAAAACGTTTTAATTTCGGATGTATTGGAAGCTCTTGAGGCAACTCAGGTTGCCCGGATTCATCACGACGAGGCGTTTAAAATGAACCGGATGACTGAAACCCTTTACAGCCTTTACAGAGAGGGATAATTATTTTATTCTTCTTTTACATTTTACAGCCCTGAAATAAGCTCCGCCCACCAACTGGAACTCATTCTGCATCCATTTCTAATTCTGAGTATTAACTCCAAGCGTTCAGACAGCACTGGTTTCTTTGTGCTGCTCCCCATTAGCATCATAGATACTGTTTTTATTGGCTGAAATAAACCACATCATGAATTATACTGCTCATATAAAGCTTAAAGTACATGCGTCACACAGAACCGCTTTCATTTACATTTACAGCATTTGGCAGACACCCTGATCCAGAGCGACTTACATTTTTATCTCATTATACATGTGAGCAGTTGAGGGTTAAGGGCCTCGCTCAGGGGCCCAACAGTGGCAACCTTTTAAACGTTACCATCTGCAGTCCAACATCTACCTCATCCTGCTTTTAAGGTCTACGCACTATGGTTTACGCTTTCAGTTAGTGTGTGCGCTTTAAATTTTTTCGCCAGTGTAGTTGTGTGTGTTTCTCTAGTCTTTTTGTTCTTCGTTACACAGTTAGATTTTCATTTATTAAAATTTTTGCCTACTTGTATTTCCTTGCTTCAAATCATCATGACATGGTATCACTTTGGGTTTTTTTTGGGCTACGTTCACATTACCAGCATGAAATGACTCAAATCAAAATTGTGTTCTGTTCCTAGACTGGATATATATGTATATCCAATATGTGGTCATGTGACTTGAATGAGAACGCTCAGATTGGGATCCATGCAACTTGTTATTCTCTGCTCATGCGTATGGCGTTCTCTGACGTCATCAGTCAGCACTGACAGGACGGGAATTTCAGAGCAACGCTAGCAAGAGTTGCTAAAACAGCTAAAACGAGATGTCCGGCTTTTTTCCTTCTTCTGCATCTCAGCCGACTAACTGCTTGCCGTCCTACAGAGCAAAACCCTGAGCGTATTTGTTGCTAAAGTCACATCCATTGTTTGAAATAAGGGAGTCGTGTTATAACCCAGGTGACGCATCAATGTGAGTATGCACATCTACATTGGAATCAGATTAAAGTCATTCGTGATCATGAATGTGAACCGTCATGACATGCAAATCCGATCTGACCAAAAAAAACAATGTGGCTTTAATGTCAACGTAGCCTTAGTTATGTGTAGGACTGTATAATATCATGAATAAATTCTACACTGCCTAAAGTTACTATTAAAAATGTCACATTTGATGCTTTGAACAAACTGACTGAACGGTCAATCGTGATATAAAGTAAGAATACTGTATATCGATAGCTAAATTCTCAGACATAATGTGCATATATATTCCTAACAGTTCGAACAATACGCTATCAAATTGTTGCTGATAATCTTTTAACTTTTACATTTTGTGTAAGCCGCAAAAATGTTCGTAGTTTCTACATTTATTTCTGCTTTTTCCCCTCTGTAAAAGGGTGCCAATACTTCTGGAGCCATCATTGGATTAAGACACTCGATGATTTTACTTATGAGCTCTTCCGGCTAGTCATGGTCTCTTTGCGAAAGGTCAGCTGTCAACCCCCGGTGTGAATTCCGGCTGTGCGCGGATGGAGGAGTAACGGAGCGGGAAATGAAACCGCGGCCGTAGAGGTACGAGCGAGCCGACTGTTAGCGATGTGATTAACATGAACACGCATCTCATTAATTAAGACTGCAGATATGAGCTGCCTCCCGCTCGTCTACTTTGCCTGTCCTCCCTGCCCACACACACACACACACACACACACACACACACACACACACACACACACAGATCTGACTATCACTGAGCCCATCTGTTTGAGTCTCTGTGTGGGAGACGGTGTGTTTCATCACCCTCATCGCTGTTAAACTCAGCGTGTCTGAGACAATCCTAAGGGAACAGGACAAAAAGAACAAATACGGTCAATGGACAGATTTAGGAAAGGTTATTTGAAAAACTAGTGTGTGTGTGAGATGGAACGGTCTGTCGTATCTGTAAAGGTTTTCAGTCATCCGGATAAGAGTGTGTGTGACATGGAAATAATATAATCAGATTATAATTAGAATGTTTTTTTTAGATTTCTTTCTTTACCCGCTTATGTAATTGTGCAAGCTGGGGTTCCCCTGTCACATGACCTTGAAAGGGCTGATTTGTATTTCTTTGGAAAGAAGAAGGAAGGAAGAAAAAAGGAAAACACCTTACTATAGAACAGAGAAATACGGAGGAAGTTCAAACAGATGTATAAAGAGGAGTTCGACTGTTTTATCTAGTTTATAATAATCCGAATGGTCCTCGATATGATCAAACATGATGTCCGTTTAACATTTTGTAACATTTTTAACCGTTTTGTTTTCCATCAACAGGAAAGTTTTACGCTTGGTGGTGTCTCCATAACATCGCGAAATGCATTTTAAGAGCCAGAGCACTATGACATCAGCACAAAAATAAAAAATATTACATCATTGTGTACGGGTCGGGTCCTCCCACAAAATTTTGCTGCATAACTCAGGACGCAGGATGCTTGGGCCCGCTCGTTGTTGCTCACAACTATATTTGTTCTTGTTTAAAGTTACAAATAAACCGATTTTCTTCAATAGATTTTAAATCGTTGGTATCGGCATTATTAGTTGCAGGAGCTGCACGGAGATTCACACCACCAGCACCAACTCATTACTGATTATTTGAGTCTCGTCACTCATACAGTATACTGTATGATAAATGATAAAATATAAATCAGCCCTGGTGATGCTTCCTTAGAGGCATTTAAAGTCGACGCTCAGAACAGCGCTGCGTACTCTAGCGCGTCAGATCGTCTCGTGCCGTTCTGCGAAAGAGCAGCACCTCTCATCTACGCTGTCCTAAAGTCACACCGTATCAATTTAGACCTTTTCGCACGTCAACGCTCGTGCATGAATCACTCACAGCGCTAGAAATCCTGGGAGGAATTGTTTTTTCTGCCAATCAGAGCCCTGGATGAGGGAAGTGAAGATTATACGGACATTAGATTCCGTCTGATTCTTTGACATGGGACGAAAATGACATCACAGCTATTTGGTTCTCTCCATATAGAAAGAAAGAAAGAAAGATAGATAGATAGATAGATAGATAGATAGATTTTTTTTCTTTTCTACAATTATGAAACAAAATCATAAAGTGCGAGTATCTGCATATTCCTCACTCGTTATTTATGTTTTTATTGGGGAAGGGTTTTGTGTGTTAAAAATTCGTTGTTCGGGTTTAAAAGAGGGGAATCCCTAGAGATATGTAGAGTCTTTGAGCAAAAAACAAAGAGAATCGTAAGCCTCTTATGATACACTTTGTACATAGTTTTTTTTTTGTTTTTGCAATAATAGGAAAAGCAGGCAAAGAGGTTTAAGAGTTCGGTAAAAATACACACGTGTTCATAATTAACAGCAACATTTCGGAAAGGTTTGAGGGGAAACCCCGCTATGTACAATACGGCTGTCCGTAACCCGGAAAGAACGCGCCCTGGATTCTCTGGATTCCGACTCCTCTTTTATTTAAATAAATATTGAAGCACAAATTAGCCGGATCTATAGAGCATCTACAGAGCATGTACAGAGCATCTGTACGACTGTTTAGAAAAGCCAAATCTTTAATATCTTTCCTTTTTATTCAGATTCAATGTATGAAAAGCTGTGCAGCTCCGTAAATGCCCAGGGTTCCACTAAAACGACACCTTTACTGTCATTTAAAAATGCCAGGAGTTGGAAATTTTCATGGGCATGCCGATTAAAAACATCCCCACATCCTCCTGGTATCGCTTAAATAGCTAGCCAAGGTAAATTAGTAAAGCTAGTAACACATCTTACACGTTTGCCTTTATGAATATGCAGTTTGAAGCATTTCTGCTGAAAAATGTTCAGTATATACGAGGGCCATTCGAATCAATTCAGGACTCGTGATGAAATTATGGTACGGTGATGAGACTTCTTGCTGCCGAGACGACTCGGAGCCATGATCCTTGAAAATCAACGGGTAACTTGTCGCCAACTTACGGAAAGAACAGACGCATCTGTCTGTTAAAGGAGTTCCTGGGAGGCCAGAGTTTCAGACGCAGTCCGATCATGGCTCTGTTTTTTCTCAATTTTTTACCTTGATGGTGTCCAAGCTCTAGTGAAATACTGGGATAAGTGCATCAGTGTAGCAGGGGGGATTATATAGAGAAATAAAGAGGGGTTTTAACTCTTATAACTGTGTTCTGTTATTCTGTACAAGTCCTGGTTTGACTTGGACATGGAGGAGTCAATGCAGACATGTTAAGTTAGCACCTTTGATTGAATAAACCTGGAAGTCACTGCATGGGATGATGATGATGATACCTGGAAGGGTTTATCGAAAATTAAATTCTGAGCACATTCTGTCTGTTTTAAGATAAAATTTATGATCCCTTTTTTCCCCCAAAGATCGCTATCTCTAAACGATCCCAACCTTTTCGAAAAACTATGACTGTCGTTTTCAGAGCACATTCGTTCCTGTTCCTGTTTCAAGAGCATTAAAACGGAGACATACGTCATGAATATGTGTCACTCTTTTACTTTGCGCTAATATCATGCTGATGTTTAACCCGTCTTCTGAAGAGTCTCTCGGAGATCTGTGTAACTATCAAGAACAAACAGCACGCGTATTATCAAACCATTTCCTGCTGTGTGTGGGATAATTCACGAGTAAATATCCCAGAACACGTCCAGGATCAGGACTGGCTCTTACAGATCTCAGTCAGCCTCTGTGGTTTATTTATCACTATGGAAACACTAAAGTTTGTCGTGACATTGAAATTATCTAAAAAAAAAAATCCTTTCAGGATTCGATGCAGACAAATCCGAAATAAATAACTATAATCGTAAACGCTGTCAACTTAAAGATTTAAAGGTTAAGCGTTCCTCGTTAGCAATAGCGTTAGCGCTAGGTGATCAGAAGAAGGGCTTTTTACTGAATGTGAATGAAGCGAACTCTCTGTGGCGATTAGCGGACTGTATATCCCTACAAAAGCTAAGCGACTCATGAGCTGATAATAACGCGTTCGGATTCGTTCGTCAGAATAACGGTCGTTCAGAAGACATTACGCCTTCGTGTCCCTTTGTGCTCCTGGAAGGTGTCGCTTCTTCTTCATTGGCTTCTGAACCGAGGAATATTTCATTGTGAACGCTTTGACGTCTTCGGGATCTTCTTCGCCAAAGTAGAAAGGCGTGTGCTAACGTTAAACTGTAATCGTTAATAATAATAATAATAATAATAATAACTGCCTTAGCTTTTCTCACAGGGTCATCAAGCGATCATGATATTATATCAGAGAGACAGACCGGATTAGTCTTTAATTGTCCAGAATAAAGGACCTTGGTTGACCTCGAGTCCTCGAGTCTTATCTTACAAGCACTGCAGGACGATGGAGTCTACAGTACGTAGGCAGGATCCTTCCGAAGAAACGCAGGAGCTGTTCAAGTAAAGTCGTGCCTCGTGTAATGGTCTTTAGGGCGCTTCCTGACAGCCATACACTCACACACACACACACACACACACACACACACACTGTCTCACACACACACACTGTCTCACACACGCGAATATATTCAGGCTAGGATACACCTACATGAGAAAAAGGGTAACAGACGGGTTGCTATCTTTATCGTGGCGGGACCGGGCGGTGCGGACTGTTAGAACTCGGACAGGTCGTGCCACTTGGCGATCTGCCGCCGCGGGTTGTCGCACACCTCCCTCCAGTGCGTGACGCCGGACGGTGTCGGGCTCTGACCCCCGAGCACCAGGCGGCCCACCACAGCGTTCTTGGCGGTGCGGTCGAAGTCGATGAGAAGGAACTCGATGGAGATGTCGGCCATGAGCTCGGCGGGAACGTCGTACACAAACGACTCGTTGAAGACCGGCTCCAGGGTGCACTTCTTCACGTGCGTCTTCTTCTTAGCGATGCGTTTGCGCCCGTAGAACACGTTCACCTTCACGTACGGGTCTGCGAGAAGGAGGAGAAGAACGGTCAGACTATGTGAGGTCATTCTGTGTGTGTGTGTGTGTGTGTGTGTGTGTGTGTGTGTGTACTCACTGCCTGGCAGGCTGGTGATGTCCATGGTGGGAAGGTGTTTGGCTTTGAGCACCACCACGTTGAGTCTGTGTGTGGCAGGATGGTAGGACAGAGACACCAGCAGCTCACCACGTCTCCCGCACTGCAGAAACAGAGGTCAGAGGTCAGAGGTCACGCACCATATTGTGCCTATTTTGTCCTATAGTGTAAAAGCGTGACAACCGGCATGTAGTTCACATTCTTGAAAGATGCAGTGAAAAGTTTTGCTCACACACCCACACACACACACACACTTAATCGCTTCTTTGCTTACTCTTTATTCCTCTTCCCTCTGTCCTTTACACCATCTATCACCTTCTCTCCATTTATTTTACTCTCTCTTCCATCTCCTTACCCCCGTTTAATCAACCTGTTCATCATCCTCTCTCTTTTCTTTCTCACTTCTCATCCATCCATCTGTCTGTGTCCAGTCCACCCTCTTTATCTTCTGTTCATCTTTTCTCCTTTTATGTAGTCAATCCTGGTCTTCTCTCTACTTACTCCTCCATTGTCTAACCGTCTCTCTCTCTCTCTCTCTTCCTCCTCCTTTCCTAATTAATCCTACCCTCCTCATCATTCCTATCTTTTTCTTTCTCAATTTTTCATCTCTCCTTATGTCCGTTCTCTTTATCGCTTCCCATCTTTATCGCTCCTTTCCCTCCTTCTCTCTCGTCTCCTCTCTATCTTAATTCCTCTATTCTCTCTCTCTCCCTCTCTTTTCCATATATATTTGACCATGCTCTCTTTTTTCTCACTTTTATCTTTCCCTCCTGTGTGTTCCGTCTGTAATCTTTATCTCCCTTCCTCCTTTTATCGCTCCTTTCTTTTCTACTCGCTCTCTCTCTTCCACCTCCTTTCCTTGATAATCAATTTTTATTTGTCACATACACGGTCATTCACAGTGCGATATGCAGTGAAATGCTTATACGACCGCTCGGGAACTTAAAAATCAAGAAATTAATTATGGAATAGAATAGGAATAAAATAAAGAAAAACCTAGCTGTAGAAAAAAAAATAGAAGAACAAAATATAAAATATAACAAAAATCTTTTAAAAAATATATAGACAATATGGCTTTACAAATATGGAAAATATGGAAACTGGTGTGGAAATTGATATAGAATTTAAATAGAAATAGAAATTCATCATTCTTATACTTTTCCATCTTGATTTTTCATCTCTCCTTATGTCTGTTCTCATTATCACTCTCCATCTTTATCGCTCCTTCTCTTGCTCGTCTTTTCTCTATCTTAATTCCTCCTTTGTCTCTCTCTCACTCTCTTCCACTTCCATTCCTTTTATGTTTGACCTTCTTGATCCTAATCTTTTTTCTCACTTTTATCCTTCCCTCTGTCTGTTTTCATTCCGTCCTCTTTATCTCCCTCTCTCCTTTCATTGCTCTTTTATTCTCTCTCTCTCTCTCTCTCTCCCTCTTTTCTACCTCCTTTTCTTATTAACACCCTCTTCATCACCCTCTACCCTTTTCCTCATTCCTATCCTTTTCCTTCTTGATTTTTCATCTCTGCTTATGCCTGTTCATTTTGTTTAGTCTGTTCACTCTCCATCTTTATCGCTCCTCCTCATCTTCTCTCCATCTTTATTCCTCTATTCTCTCTCTCTTTCTTTTCCACCTCCTTTCCTTATTAATCCAACCCTCTTCATCATTTCTATTTTTTCTTTCTCTATTTTCATCTCCTTTCCCTGCTTCTCTCGCTCATCCTCTCTCTCGCTCTCTCGCTCTCTCCCTCTCATCCACCTCTTGATCATGCTCTCTTTTTTCCCTCTGTCTGTGTTCATTCCGTTCTGTTTATCTCTCTCCCTTTACCGCTCCTCTCACATCGAGGACTCCAGTGCTACTTCTGGTTATCACCATGGCGACGGACCGTGGGAGGCAGCCTGGAGCCGGTCTTGAACTTTCAGACGCAGACTTTCTCTTTTGATCTTTACATGGGAACTAAACGTCCTCATGGGACTGCTTAAGCGAGAGGGATTTAAACCTTGTCAGAGGATCTGGCTGGTGTCCCTGTGGAGAAGCCTTTTCATATATTCTTTCTTTTTCTAGAAAATGCACATTTTTTATTTAACAGAGTTTGGTTGTTGAGGTTGAGGTCAGGGTCTGGTGTAGGTGCAGAATTATTAAGGAATATTTCGATACTGTCCGAATGATAACGCTGTAGGTTAAACAGGATTATCATCAAAAATTGAATATTTACAACAATGAATAAACCCTTGGAAAAGATTTTGCAATATCCATAATATTACTAATGATGATAGCATAAAAACTATAATTAAGTAAGGGTTTAATAGCCACATTTTAAGTGTTGTTTGTCTCAACTGGACAATATCCATGGAATATGATATACAATATAATATACTGTACTGTGCAAAAGTCTTGACACCCCTCCCCCCTTATTATTTCTTCACGTTTGGCTTCCAAAGCTCCAGACATTCCTGTATGTTCAGTGCACTCTTGAGGAATAGTTCTCCGGGCATCCTGAAGGACTATTTTTGTCTCTCGTACATTTTCAGTCCAGTTCCTGTAGCTGAGGAGTCTCAGAGGAATTTTTAGTTTTTTTTCTTTTTGTTTTGGTTGTGTTGTGTAGGATGCTGTATATTGTGTTGTTTTTGTGTACCTTTTGTGTTGTGTTGTGTTGTGTAGGATGCTA
>JAOTRS010000012.1:17191358-17202546 GCA_028565755.1 Dinotopterus cunningtoni | reverse complement strand
TAATTTGACCATTAATTTTGTGACATTATAGGGGAAGCTGAGCTTCCCTTGCAGTCTTAAAGAAATCGCCACTGAATCTGATGCATTCAAGCACTGTTAACTGGGTTGATAACTACGACTTACTGTGAAACGAGCCCTGTGCCTGTGTGTGTTTGGAGCTGTTGTAGCCGTTCTGAGTGGGCGGGACCTGAGGGGGCGTGGATGGAGGAGGGGTCGGGGTCATGACCTGAGCCTGAGGGGATGCGATCTGCAGGAGACCCTCATTGTGACCGCCCTGCATGGACATCATCGAGCCAGATGCTAGGGAAAAAGGACAGCTCCATAAGTACCAGAACCGTCACAGCGTTATAGATTTCTTTAGTATGTTACATGCTCAAGATCTTACTGGTTGGGGAGAGGGGCATGTTGGGGTAGAGGGTGGCAGGCGGAGGGCACCGTGCTGCTTCAGGGGGCATCTGTAAAGGTGGAAGGGGTGGTGGGTAATGCTCCGGTCCAGGGTGCTTCATCGCCCCCTGGTGGTCTGACTGTGAGGGCAAACCGGGAGGAACATCCATCTGGACGCAGTCGTGGGTGTATTCCTCTTTGATCAGTCTTCCAGAGGGAGCTGCGGTACAGGGCAGCCATGATGACGATGAAAAAAGGAAAGTAATCATATATATTCTGACAAATAAATAAATAAAAACATGAAATAATGCACTGTAAGTGAAAATATTTATCTTAGTACAGTTAATAATGCCACTGATTTACCTGTGTTCTGTAGGCTAAGGCCAACTAGTGATAAAAGGGATAAAAAGACAAAGAAAGAGAGAGAGAGAGGGAGAGCAGGAATACCATTAGACATCCAGATCATAAATCATAAATTAGATTACCGGAGTGGTCCGTTCAAAAGCTAATCAGTCTGAATTGATCGATGTTTGAAGCTACTTCATAATGAATATAACATCAGGTGTTTGATTATGATTAACATGTTTCTTGTAAAGCTTTGAATAATATTATGCATTATAATGTTAATACATCTTACATTAATAAGTAGATTTTGGTATTATAACTTCGCATCCTAAAGTGTTTTATCCCTTTTATACAACAGCAATTCGTCAATTTTATTAAAAAACACCATATGTTTTTTTTGGATGTCTTTTTAAAATTACAATTAATGTTGTGAAACAAGTTAGTCCGTGTTATCAGGAATGCTTCAAATCAACAAAAACCAGCTGCTCCCTCAGCTGCTTCAGCTTCTCGTGTTACTGTCCTGAAGACTGACACTGGAGACCTTGTCTAAAAAGTTACTGAAAGACTAGGGCTGTACCGAAAGTAATGCAAAAACTGGGCACGAATTAACTCATTTTGCACATGTTGGTAGAGTAACTCTTCCTCTATACAAAGGTACAACTCAACGCAGTCTCCATCATAAGCCATGCATTGCACACCATTGGAGCCATCTCTAAAATCTTCTTTGAAAATCCCCTTTGGGCAGTTGATCTTCTCCTACTGCGCTACAGAATGTGTACAGAGATGACGCCATTGATGAGCAATGTGCACAGATGGATGAGGAAGTTTAAAGAGGGGGAACAGGCACTGAAGACAAACCACGCAGTGGGAAACCATCAATCTAATCTAAACAACATACAGTACAGTACCAATCAAAAGTTCAGACACAAGTTTGGATTAACTTTTTACCATCTAGAACAATACTAATAATTGTATATTGATAGAGAAAACTTCACTATGCCACACACTTGGAGCACAGCTGGAGTTGTTACTGTAGAACTGTATTGGGACAAATGCATTAATATAAACCGGACATTATGCGTTGCAGCCAGAACTGCTCTCAGAAACTACTGATTCCAACAAAACTGTGGTGTATATGCAGTGTCTGTGTTGGTGTATGGCGTACCAAAGTTGACAACTCACCGATGCCGGGAGAGACGACTCTCTCATAGTGATACGGATTCACACACACATTGTCGTACTTGAGGTCGAAGGCATACTGGCAGAACTTAACGTGCTTCAGCTCATTTTTATGAAGATCTGGCCAGCGCCATAGACGAGCATAGATCACATGGGGGAAACCTTTACGCCCGGCCACCTATACACACACACACACACACACACACACACACATACACAGTTCATCACTGATGTATCACTAATGTCTTGAATTCATGATGCATGAAAAATGTATTGTTAGTGTTCTCAGAACCGTGACCAGGATAAAACAGTCACTGAACATAAATAACCATATCTACTTCATATTATACAACAATTAGTTCAATTTGACTGGACGAAAGCCATTCCAGGAGTGCTGATAATGCCCAGTAACGGCACTGTGTCGTTTAACTATAAGCATGACTCCGATTCCAGGTGTTCTACAAACGCTCCATGGGTGAAAGTAGGTCTGAGTAGAGAGCAGCTGCCTGCCAAAACCCACATTCAAAACCAGTCATGGACACATTTTAGCAGGAAAACACATCTGAATGCTATGCCGTTTTAAACAACACTTTATTTACTTAATAATTGTTTCTAAGTCGTCCTGAAGTGTCTATGTGTTATTTTATTTGCGCCTTAGGCAAGCTAGAAAGCTAACTTCTAACACAAGGCTGAATTCCAAATTCCTTCCTAACCCCTGGTCAAGTGTGATTAAACTTGGTGTGGTGAACAAGTGTGTGTACACCCTAGTGCACTAGCATTCCATTTAACACTATTTGGGATTCAATCCGGAACCCGGAAATTAACAGAGCTGATATTCTGTGTGGAAATATAAAGAGAAACTTTACCACCTACTGTGTATTCAACCTTTTGGCTACATAGTACCGATAAGAATTTAAACGTTCACCCCTGGTAATTACATTAGCTGTCGGTCACCAGCTCCGCTAGTCGTGGTTATCTACTTCTGCCAGTCGCAGAAGGATATGTATTGGCGGAGCAAAATACCTGATTAAAAAAAGCAAACAAATCATAGTCTGTTGATAATAAATGGTGTTTGTGGAACTGTTGTATAAAAGCAATATCGCACTCGAGGTCACAGCCGTGATGATATCCAGCACAACAGCACTCCCTCACGTGTGATATTGCTTAAATGTATTATTTATTTATATTGTTTTGTTGTTTTCTGGCATTTATAATTATTTTTTATATTATATTATATATATAATATGTTAAATTGTCAAAATATTATGTTAAATTTTCACCTGGGTGCCAATACTTTTGGAGCTTGACTGTACAGGTGCACAAGTGAATGCAAAGACTTCCTCCTTCCTACCTAAAAAAATTCATACGTGATCTCTAAGTCACTCTAAGACACACCCACATGCATATATGGACTATAAAGAATTTCAGTCCCTGTTCTTGTTGTCTTTTTTAATGTCTCTCACTTCAAAACATCCTTTCATCATTCTCTCTCTCTCTCTCTCTCTCTGTCTCCATTCATCTCTCTCACACTTTGTGAAAAAAGGTCGCCCAAGGTGAGGCACGACATCTTCAGTCAGCAGTTCAGCTCTGCTCCATTGCGAAGGATTGAATTCTGGATGCAGAGTGAACGCGGACGCCCACGCGCCCATATGCACACGCCAGATTGCTACTGTGTCACGTAAATAGCATTGCACCTTCTAGACATGACAAAACAATAGACGGCATTAAGTTAACCTCGCCTCTTTGCCGGGTTTCAGAAAAACATCCCTCATGTCTTCGACATCTCTCTCTCTCTCTATCCATCCCTTATTCTCTTTGTCTCCCGAGCATAATATCTTGCTCTATCTCTCTGATGTTATCCCTCACGCCATAATCAAGCTGGACATCGAACTTCTTAATCAAATGTAATCACACGACAGTTCTGCTCTTAATCACCTGGTTGCCATGGCTACTGTTGGCAAGGGATACCGGGGACTTAATAAGCACCGGCAAGTTCTTTAAGCGTATCTCTGAAATGTACAGGCTTTCAGCTTTACCTATGATTACTGACTGCTACAAGACATCACAAAAGACAACACACACACACACACACACACACACACACACACACGCACAAATATGATGACTGATCTGTGACAGCTGAACAAAAGCCTTTGGAACCAATGCTGTCATGCAGCCAGACGCAAAGAACCCACATATCTATACAGTTGTATAGAACCAGACATAACGAGACATCTTAAAGAGACAAGCAGTCCATGGCAACGCTGTGATTTTTACAGATGGATGTGAAATTAATAAAACACAATCCAGACCATCATTCGGATGCACTGCTACAGTCACTGTAACAAATCAAACCTCAAGATTTGGCGATTAAATTGAATTAAACATAATACAGAAGGGCTTTGAGATCTACAGGGAATTGTTACCAGAACCCTCTTAAACAAAATGCCATAGTATTTGCATAAAATCTACACACATCCGTCTTTAAATTTTGAAGCATCTCTAAATTACTTCTAATACCAAATACAATGTAAATGGTCGTTATAGTGTATTGTTTATGGAATGACAAGACACAAAAAATGTCCCTCTTGATAATCCACTGTAGTACCCTGGTGTGTGAGGCAGACCAGGTGGAATTTTAGCTGAGCCCTGGGCTCATGTTTATTCAGTCTGCACTTTTTAGCCCACTTTGAAACTTCAAAACAACTCAACAGAAATGGGTCATCCCAAAAATTAAAGCCATCGTGGCCACATTTGTCAACCTTTTCTAGAACGAACAGAATTATGGGACTGTGAAAAGGACACACCAAAGCAAGAGACCTCATAAAACTCTAGGGAAACGAAGGGAACCAACAGGTTCAGTAACTAACATGCACAGCACTCCTTTGTCAGAGCTCTGTTAGAACTTGAGGCGGATCAATCGGCTAGGCCAGGGGTGGCCAACCCTGGATCCTCGAGGGCATAATTTCCAATTATCCCTGAACAACTCACTGCTGATAACTTGTTCAGTCAACTATGCCGAAATCTGGAAGATACCATCTTAGATGAGGGTGGAATGGGTGAAGACGACTTGGTGAATTGGTATCGTCCAGCTTCTTATCGACTAAACACACCTGATCCAGGTAATCAGCAGTATGTAGTTCAGATATAATTGGAAAACATGCAAGGCTGCAGCTCTTGAGGCTCCCTGGGCCAGGCTGTGATCAAGGAGATACAGAACCTGTGACTCTAGCACCCTTTGATGTTCCACAGAGACTCTGTAAAAGCGCTGGCGGACAGGAGCAGCATCACACTGGAGAAGATGGTGTCTGAGACGGCATGTCTGAGACCAGTGATGGAAATCCGCTAATCAGTTTGATCACCTGAAAGAGGTACTTGAATAACACAGGAAGTTTTCCTAATGTTTCCGAGATTATCAGGATTCCTACTAACACTGCATCATCATGTTTGCATTGACCCGCTTCATTCACTCAGTGAAGAAATCGTTTTGTAATTGCCACAGGTTCTCTTAACATTTTCCCCCTGCAATGCTACAAGCAATCAGTTAGAAACATGGGAAGACGCACCCATATGAGATCCAGATGGTGTGTCCAAATGCAAGGGACACTGGGACTAAACCCTGTGCCCTCCTGGCTCACATCTGTAGCCACCAACATCAGTCAGGGCAAACCTTCCTAACGGTCTCGACTTGGCTCTACACAGCATCCCTTCAGTGTAGACTTGAATGCCTGATGAAAATGCTCCAACACTTCCTGACGAAGAAATGCACTGAGTTGATGGCCTTTACAGTGTTTTTAGTCTGAACAGACTGTAAATGCTGAACATGAATTACAGTCAACAAATATAAACCCCCTGTTTTTGAATGAGACAGTGACTCCACACAATTAATAACAATAATAACAGGGGGAGGATGAACTAGGTTTTGGCACCTGATTAGGGTTTTATGTCAGGGTTTCCTGTCAGCTAGCATGTACAAGTCTTCACATAAGCAGAGACGGCCTTTTTAAATTAAAGCCAATTTAAAAAATTTATTTTCAGTACCATTTTTTTGAAGCACAGAGGGTACCACAACCTGCCATGCAAGCTGGCTTTTAGAACCACCATGGCGTGGTACCTACCTATGAAGGAAAGTGTCTCCTTTCATTACACAACCAGGTGTTTGGTCTTCATCAAATTGGTGAAGGAGCTAAGTAAAGGGCCACTGGCCAAGTTAATCAAATTCGAGGAGAGCATTTTGTTTCAGCAGCCCTAGCTGAATCATGATTGGCTGCCCGAGTTAAAGATGGTGAGACCATCAAGACGATTATAAGGAGACAGACTATCTGAGCGGTATGGGAGACAGGCAACTCAACAGGCCACACATGATTTTCCAGTATTAATGCCACCTCATCTAAAAAGAATAAAAGATATATCCCCTACAATGCTCCACTTTCAAATACGTCTAAAAAGGCATGCATGTACTTAATAAACAAGAAAAACTCTGTTCACACACATCCTCACAGAGAAACAGATCACAGGGTTTTTCTGTTAATAACAAAATAGCCAGTGATGAATGCTTAACAGAACATCTGGTCTTTTCTTTGCCTCTGCATATACAGTATGGCACTCCAACTTTCAATGCCTCTGACCAAAATAATAATTATAAATTTGATCTGGTCCCAATGTTGTACGCAAGAGACGCTTCTCTAGGTTCAGAGGCGAGTCAGAACCCACAAAGCAGTGCATTATCACTTAAACGCTCCAGATAATTGGATTGTATGTATCAGTGCCAATGCAGTGGTTTTATTTGCCGTATTAACACAAGACTGGGCACAAGCAAGTACATTTTACAGTGACCTCCTTGGCAAACTCTGTATAGGTTTGGGTTGCACATTTATGCATACGCTTATAGGCTTATAGGCTTTCAGTACTGCTGTTGTCAAACTGACTTTTACGCAGGGAATGCTGATTAGGACTCCTGCACTCTCCCTGATCCATCAGGATGCGCTCCAATTCAGGCCAACCAATGGCAACGCCCACATCTTGAAATAAATTAAAGTACATTTAAATTAACATTCACTTTCTCAAACTAGACCCAAGTACCAGGATACATCAAATACAGCAGAACTAGGATGGGTCTCCAACAAGCTCGTCAATTAGTGGTTTATACAAACACTTTCAAATAGATATAGATATACCACTCTTAACTAAACTATATCCGCCTTAAAAACATCATTGGGCAGGGAGCTGGCAACCCGACCTCATAAGTAACTGCCACAGAAACGACGGATATATCTATAGGGTGGGGTCGCCCAAAGTGCCGGATGGCACGTATGCGGACCTACTGAAAACACAGCTCCATTTCCATTAGTTAAAAGGGGTCTGTACGACGTGAATCCTTATCTTCTAACAGCTACAAGTGGAGGCAGAGTTATGCAGTACAAACCAAAAGTAGGTGCAGTCAACCCTTGCAGTTAAAAATTGTCTGTGGCCTCAGAGGTGTTCCCGAGACAACCGCTTTACCCACTTTCACCATACAAAAATAACAAACTAAAAAAGAAAACAAAAGATCAATACACACTTAGAACCCATTGCTATGCCCAAAGGAGATGGTTTCCCAAACAGAGCTGATTAAGTGGTAATCCTGAGCTTAATTGCGTGAAGCCAACAACATCACGCAAGTGTACTTCAGCTTCACAGGACTCAGGGTGTAATTTTCCTAAAAACAATATGGTCTAAGTATTTGGCTGCTCCAGGTGAGGGGTCGCCACAGCGGACTATCCAAGCCGCACAACAGCTTGGCAGAAGTTTTACACCGGATTCACCGGACACCTCTCTTCTTCCAAAATGCGACAAATAATTTGCTGATACTGCGCAGAGATGAATTAAAAATAATTTACTTAGAAATAAAGATGCACTCCTCATTTGTCTGGGAAATCGAAACTGAAGACAATAAACTATTAAACCATCAGTAGACGAGCTCCCAATTTGTAACAAGTCTAGGGAAACTGAAACAAAAGAGAGGAAAGTGACAAAGTTCATCCGAAAAAAAAAAACAATAATAAAGTATTAAGAAAAAAAATCCCATAAGAAAAGCAGCAGACATTGAGGGAGACAGAGGTTCTGAGGGAGAACCTTTTTAAACTCCAGTTTCACTTCTGCACCAGGAAGCCTGGCTAGCAATCAAGATCTACAACACCTACAAGCTACCTGTACTAAAAAAAAGACATACAAAAGGAAAGAGTGGAAGGCCTAAGCCCCATCACAAACAACTTACTAAGACGTCCTTAAGGCGCCTCCTGAAAGGGACACCCTTTTTTAAATCTAGGAACTACAAATAGTGTCAGAAAGTTGAACCGTTCCCTCACCTGCCTCACTTGGTCCTCACTTTTGAAATCAAAATTCGCTAAAAATGGTTGTTTGGTACCATAACAATCTGTATACTCTTCTGTCCTTAAGATTTTCCCATCTTGGAAAATGTACAGTTTAACCTCAGACCGTTGCAAAGCACTGACACTGGAGACTCCTTCCAAAAACATCAGCAATTGCCCAGACGTCTTTAAATCTGTTTGTATGGAGCATCTGTCATCCTAATAAATGTACAAGTTGTTACCATATAGACAATATAATATTAAAACAAAGACATTAATGCACCGGCTGATGAGAAGAAGACGGATACTCTAATCTTTCCCCAGATTGCCTTCAGCTTTGATTACAGCACGCACGACTTATGCAACGTTATAACATTTATATTTGTCCAGTGTTGCATTTTAGATTTTTTGTATTGATGAAGGGAAAATGTAACCACTCTGTGAAATCTTCCCAAAGACTTCCAATGGGGTTAAGGTCAGGACTATGTTCAAGTTCAATTTCAAGGTCAAGTAGGCTTTTATTGTCATTTCAACCATTTCATTTCAACTATGTGGTGTCCAGTTCATATGTGAAAATGATTCCTCATGCTCCCTAAACCACTCTTACCCTATCTGAGTCCTGGAATACATCTGTGCCATTAGGGAACAAAAACTCCATAGATGTGATAACCTGGTCATTGAGGTCATCAGCTGACTTCATTTTATTGCCAGATAACATTGCAGAGTCTAGACCTGTTGAATTTATCTGATGCAACTTCACCAAATGTTTAAGTGATCTCCGATGACGTTCATTCATGTTTTCTTTTTTTTTTTGACCATGTTTCTTTTGTAAAGTTGACGGTTCAGCACTATCCTTCCAGGTTTTAATAAAGTCCTGGACAGTTCTTAACCCAACTCCAGTCATTCAGCAACCATTTCAAAACGTCAGTCTACATGGTTGTGTAGGAAATGAGAAGCTGCTCACTGCATCATTTAGGGTTAAAAGAATTGTTGCCAGCTGAAACATATTAATTACTGCAGTAATTATTCCATTAAGGAAATACAATAAGTACTTGATTATTGAAATCTAATTGGTGACTTTTTTCCAAGCAATGTATTAAGCTGCTGTTATAGATGATTAATCTATACTTTCTGACCAATTTAAACTGAGAATTTGAGCAACGTCCACGTATCTACACTCACCTGTAGTCTTCCGTCTAGCGTCCTCTGGATGGTGACACACTTGCTGGGATGGACGCCGTTGGTGGTGATGGCTGTGATGAGCGAGTCCAGCTCATCTTTCTTCTCCTTCAGTTTCTTGACGAGGCTCTCGATGGCCCTCTTGGCGAAGCCCTCGTTCTCGCCGCCCTGTCTGTGGCACATGAGGCTGTGCACGATGCTGAGGCAGGCATCGTTACTGCTGGGGGGGTTCACCGACATTCTGCTGCTCACACACACACGAGCGCATATACAAGAATGCAGGGGTTACCACAGAAACATAGCGCATACACGTCCACCCACACTAAACCTTCGGTGATATTTTATGTGGTAATAATGATCTAAAAATGTAATGATGAAGTGGAAATGAACCAGGAATAGAAACTGGGGAATCTGTGGCATGCGGAATTTCCAGATATAGCAACATAAATTTGTCTTGTGCAGGGTTGAAACCATTTGAGAGGACATTTGAGGGATGCACATGACCTCCAGAAGGATTTTCACAAAAATTAAAGCAATGATATTTTAAACACTTAAACACACACTCTGATACAATGCCTCATCAATCATGAACAATCCATCCTAAACATCTGATTTATGGGAAAGAAAGCCAGTGTGTAATAATGAATGTTAGGATTTATAAGAACTACTCACCACTGCTCATGTAAACCTATTAGACTACAACTTTGTATGCGATTTCTATACAGTTAAAGACAAGTTACTGAGAAATGCGGAGAAACATTCAAACATGTCGTCGTACTTGAACGTATGACTGAGCGCTGGCCTTGGGCGTGATCTGTGTATGCCGCAGAAGTGTTTGTGCAGATTGCCTCTTTCATGGCTGAACAGAGATAAACACTCAGGTATTACTGTGTTATTGCATCATGTCCATTGCAGTGAAACAAGCAGCCGCCTGGAATAAAAGGAGATTCTGTATCCAGGAATGTGGGCGTGAAGACTGACCAATAATATCACTGCATCGATCTCAATCTTCGCCAAACTCCATCACTTCAAGGCAGTGTGTGTATCATGTGACAATTAGGATGGCTGTGTAGATTCATGTGTTTCTGTAGCAGTAAAGTTGTTGTTGTTGTCGTTAAGCCGGAGTTAGCAGATAGCCATACAGGAACTACATAAAAATAGCATAATAGTTAGAATAATAGAAAAAGCAAAACACAAAGAGATCCAGGAGCTCCTTTACTCCTAGCAATGGACAAAATTTACTGCCATATAATGGTATGGATACGGCTAGCAAAAGCACCTCAACACCTTGTTCACACACAATGATTCTAAATAAAGTAGGTGTGGCCTCTGTGTCTGTCCTGTAAAAGTCAAATAGGTGTGGCCTCTGTGTCTGTCAGTAAAAATAAAGTAGGTGTGGTCTCTGTGGCTGTCATTCTTAACTAAGTAGGTGTGGCCTCTGTGTCTGTCAGTAAAATAAAAGTAGGTGTGGCCTCTGTGTCTGTCATTCTTAATTAAGTAGGTGTGGTCTCTGTGTCTGTCTTGTAAAAGTTAAGTAGGTGTGGCCTCTGTGTCTGTCATTCTAAATGAAGTAGGTGTGGCCTCTGTCTCTGTCCTTTAAAAGTGAAGTAGGTGTGGCCTCTGTGTCTGTCATTCTAATTGAAGTAGGTGTGGCCTCTGTCTCTGTCCTTTAAAAGTGAAGTAGGTGTGGCCTCTGTGTCTGTCATTTTAATTGAAGTAGGCGTGACTTCTGTGACAGTGAAGAAGGCGTG
>JAOTRS010000012.1:17145284-17159484 GCA_028565755.1 Dinotopterus cunningtoni | reverse complement strand
CACACACACTATTGGCGTTTTGGGAATGCCAATTAAAGCATAACCTGCATATCTTCGGGAGGAAACCGGAGCACCCGGAGGAAACCCACCAAGCATGAGGAGAACATGGACATACACACAGGTGGGAATCGAACCCGAACCCTGAACTGTGCTAATCTGATTCATGGATTTATGACTGTTGCAAAAATATATATTTTCTTCTAGACTTACAAACTAAATGGAATGACAATTGCATTGGATAAAAAAACAACAACAACCAACAAACAAACAAAAAATAACACGCACACTTGGATATAGAGATGTGTGACTTGTGCCCTATATGTGATGTGTGAGACTCACTCTCGCTCCAGCAGGGTCCTGCACACCACCTCTTTGACCCCCGGGTTGTTGGCTTTGTCGCTGGAGCAGCGCTGCAGGTCCCACGTGGCGACGCGCAGCACGGGCTTGCCGTGGCGCGCGCGCGGCGGCGGCGGCTGCACCTCGGGCCGCTCGGACGCCATGTGCGCGGGTCCGCCGGGGGGCAGGTGCAGCTGCGGGTGCGCGCCGGCGCTGGGCGAGCTCGGGCGGCTGGAGGGCGTCCACGAGAGCGTCACGGACGCGCGGTGCTGGTGCCGCTCGTGCTCCTTGCGCGAGTCGCCGCTGACGTTGTTGTTGTTGCTGCTCCTCCGGCGGCCGGAGACGCAGATCTCCGGCCTGATGAGCTGCAGCCGGGCGGCCCCGATGCCGCTCACCAGCGCCACGTCCTCCACCTTGCGGAAGCCGCCGATGCGCGCGCGGTGCTCCACGATGGCGCGCGCGACCGCCCGGCTGACCCCCGGCAGGGTCATGAGCTCCTCCTCGCTGGCCGCGTTCACGTTCAGGCGCGCGAGGTTGTGCGCGGAGACGTGCGCGAAGCTGCAGGTCGCGCTGAACTTGCGCCCGCGCTGCCGCGCGTCCACGGGGTCCCCCGGGAGCGAGCGGTGGCACCCCAGGTTTCCCCCCATGACCCGTGCGCGCTCACACTCTCTGGCCACGCCGCAGCTCGCATAAGAGCCGCACTGGGGTGATGATGATGATGATGATGCGTAAAAGCGCGCGGTCTCTCTCTCCCTCTATCTGTCTGTTCTGCACTTTCCGTCTCCACTGCAGTGTCTCTGTGTGTGTGTGTGTGTGTCAGCTCTTGAGTGGACTCGCACTTACACACTCAAACTAAACAAGCTCAGGCTCTCTGAAGTCTGGACAAGCAGAGGAGGAGGGGGCGTGGTTAAAGATGACGTCGACGCTCACTATGGAAAGCCAATCAGGGCAAAACGTCATGTTTCAGATCACATGTGCAGCACATTGTTCAGGAAAGACTTTCTATAACTCTTACACAATTTCAGAAGGTCCAGTCATGTTTGTTTTAGGATCTCGATCTCTCTCTCTCTCTCTCTCTTGTAAAGTCTATAAAAATAAGCAATTAAAAATTTTCATAGCATTTCTATACTATTTATCCATGGTGTACCCCACCTTGTGCCCTAAGTCTGCTGACTTACAGGCTCCATACCCCTTGTGACCCTGAATACAGGATAAAGCTGTACAGACAATGAGTGAGTGAGTGTTTAGGAAATACTTTCAATAACTGTTAGACCAGGGGTACAGAATTAACATTATAATAAAGACCAGTCAATACAATGTTCTTTGAGCCAAAGTCTAAATTTCATATATCTCTCTCTTTTTAAAAATATAATTTCAATAATATTTATTGTCAGTTGCTTAGTAGTTAGCACTGTCGCCTTGCACCTCCAGGATCTGGGTTCGATTCCCACCTCGGGGTCTGTGTCAATGGAGTGTGCATGTTCTCCCTGTGCTTGGTGGGTTTCCTCCAGGTACTCTGGTCTCCTCCTACAGTCCAAAGACATGCAGATTAGGCTAACTGGCGTTCCCAGACGTGCCTGTAGTGTATTAATGAGCATGTGTGTGTGCCTGTGATAGATTGGCACCCCATTCAGGGTGTACCCCACCTCGTGCCCCAAGTCTCCAGGCTCCCCACGACTCATAGATCCTAAGAGTCTTAGGGCACTAGGGGGGGTACACTATGGACGGGGTGCCATTCCACCACAATGCCACACACACATGCACACACACACACTCACACACACTATGGGTGATTTGGGAACGCCAATTACAGCCTAACCTATATATCTTTGGACGGTGGGAGGAAACTGGAGCACCCGGAGGAAACCCACCAAGAACATGGACATAAACACAGGTGGGAGGTGGGAATCGAACCCGAACCCTGGAGTTTTTAGTAACATGTGGACAGTTTGATCTTTGATGGTCTTGTATATTTCCTCGTATTTGTATGGACAATCTTTATAATCAGTCTTTAGTGAATCTTCATTTGCACGCTGCTGGGATGTAAATGAATGTGAAAGGATTCTGGTTGCTCTCCAAAAAATGAACGATCTGTGTTTTGTCTTATAGTACAGTAGCGCTTCACAATATTGCACTGTTTCAGAACATATGAGACAAATTGGTTTTAAAAAAACATATATTCTTGATCTTTCCATTCATCTTTGAAGGTTCAGTTTTCATAGTCTATTTTCCTTTTCTTGGAGTCAGCCATGCTGTGTCGCACTTTAGTTTTGGTTTTTTCACACACTCGGTCTATACACATGATAAACTATCGCTTGATAGCTTGAGTTGAATGCTTGAATGCTTGATAGATGATAGCCACGCCCACTTCGAGTGGGAAAAAGCGCTTACTGTTACATTAAGTAGTATTAACTGATGCTAATTGATTTGCATGTTCACAGCTCTACTGCAGAATTTACACAAAGTAACAAACACAAAACCAACACTTCTGCTTCTGGGTTATACGCTCTCATGACAATGGCATTGTTTAACACTCTGTGTGTACATACAGAATGAACACTTGCAAAGTACCAATAAGATAAGAATAAAACACCCAAAGTACCGTTAGCCCGAAACCTGAGACCTCATTGTCTGGATAGCATTTTAACTAAATAATAACCTGTATATAGAAGCGAATCCTTGCATGCAAGATCAGCTTGCAGTCATTTTTTAATGAAGCACAATTTAGTGACTGATTACGCAGCTCTCTTGATGAACACCATGCTGCCTCGATACACACGCGTTCTTCTTTTCTACCCTTTCATTTTTGCGTCCTCAGTGGGAGGAGCCTAGATTTGAGGAAAGGATGCAAGCAGGCGCAATTACAGAAATTCAACCCGTAATAGATAGAGTAGAGTTAAGCCTCTTTAGACGGCATTTATTCCTCGAGAGAGAGCTGATGCAGAAGATCTTGATTATAGAAGCATCAGGTATTCTATCAGGAATAAAAGGCCAGATGGACGTCATGACCGTGTGGATGGAAAGGGTTCGACGAGGACGAAGAGGGAATGCGAGGTGACGTGAGACTGAAGAGCTGGCCGAGCTGGCCGATCCACAGAGCTTCTTGTCTGCGAAGGCCAGTCCTCTCTGGAGACGTCTGCCAGTTGGCCGTCGCTCTCTGACTCAGACCCAGCTACCGGTGGTCATGACTACAGAGTCGCGGTTTGCAAAGCACAAGTGTGTGTGTAATACTGATGATAGCCTTTCAACATCAATTTACACATTATACAGGAAGAGTCATTTTCCGATGACTTACTGCGACATTTTAAAATAACTCCCTCTCTCTCTGTCTCACACACACACACACACACACACACACACATTTAAACCATGGACGAGCAGAGGAGTACAACAAAAGTAACCAGGTGATGTAATAAGTTGTCTCTGCTTGCAGAAGCACACCGAGACCGAGAGGATTTGCGCCCTAGTTTCCTCGCGCCCCTCGCTGCTGAGTTACAATCGCACCGATCTCTATTTGCCAAATTGCCGAACGCCCCACTGAAGTGAGAGAGGACGTTAAAGGTACACTATCGAAAGCATGTGAGAAAAGAATGACAACAACATCGAAAAGTAAACGGATTATATAATAATACTGTATACATTCAAGTACGGTAATATAACTGAAGTGTATACATATTGTTTAGTGTTCTTTCGCAAATCATGTATGTAATTAAAGTAGAAGTTTATGTAGGATTTAAAATGGTCCGCACTCCAATTGTAGAATTGTTTTTTTATTAACTTTTTATTATTATTATTTTTTTAAGGTCAAATACATAATTTTTCAACATAATCCTCTTGCTTTTCAATACACTTTGTCCAATCAGTCAACAAGCCTTCGTATTCCCTTATGGGAAAAAAAAGGTTAACGGCTGAGCTGCGAGCTATACGAGAGTGCACCGCTGTCGTCATTTCTTCATCAGAAGTGAGTCTTCATCCTCGTCGGACAAAAACAGGTCAAAGTCTGACGAAGCGAGATCAGGACTTAAAGTTGATTGGCGAACCCTTTTTCCCTGGTGGTGTTCCAATACTTCTGACCCTCGAGAATCCGCGAAAAAACTTGATGAGTTTGCCAGCTGATGGTCGACTTTTGAACTTTTTCTCGCTCTGACGTTCACTCTCAGGCTCGTAGTGATGAATCCGTGTCTCGTCACCAGTAATGATCCTCATTAAGAAACTTTCACTGTCCTTAGAGTCCTTAGAATGTGTGAATTTTGTTCCCAGATATCCAAACGCTCCTGTTTATGCTCAAACCACAGAAAAAAAAAAAGTTTCTCTTCTTTCGTGTAGTCATTTTTGCTCACACGTCAGTTACAAATGAACCGATGTGACCGGGGAGACAGGAGTCCTGAATGGACAGCACAGATGAATGAAACAGACAGATGTTTTAATATAACTGGAGTGTGGATTGTTTTTGTCTCACCCTCGCAAACTTCTTCTTGCACCTTTAAGATGCAGTTACTTATCTATTATGTTGCTCTTAAAATCTGATGAGTTGAACAAACTCTGAAACCACCACACATCCTAGAATACCAGAGGGCAGATAGTGAAAGATCTTATTTTTTTATCAGTATGAACAGATCTGAACCTGCACACAGAGCGATATTCAGAGCTGCTCTCACTATCCAGACATTTGAAGTTTATAAGATGAATCAATAGTCCGTCTAATTTGAGCTCGCAATCTCTCTCGGGTCACCAGAGCGAACCTTAACCACTGTGAGCTGCCAACGAAACCTATTGCGAAATAAGAGTTTGCTCTCGCAGCTCGGATGGTTCATGTCCCTAGTGCTGTTGACCCGGAATATCTGGAGGGAGTTCGCTCCGGACAAATACGGGGAATAAGAGAGCAGATCGAAACGTTATATCACCTGGTTACTGGTTACAAAGTGTGCTCAAAGACAGCATGAAACCAGAAGTATACGGACACCTGGACGGCCGATAAAGGAACGCTCCGACATCTGGTGGAAAGCCTTCTCACAAAGCGGTGTCAGGGTCGGTCGGGTGTCCACATACTTTCGGTTTTATAGTGTGATTTTATTTTTTATTTTTTCGGTAAATATTCGAAACATCACAAATCTGTCGTCTGTTCTTACAGATAATTGAAACTGCCTCGGGCAGGAGCGAACATGTCAGTCAAACTCTTCATAAAATGAACAAACACCCAAATCGAGACACGCCCTCGGGACTTTTGCGGTTTGCTCATGCTGCGGCTGATCTGTATAGTTATATATACTGTATATTATAACCAGGGGGCATCTTTTACAGGCAGTAAATCTGCTTATGACCTGGATTAGAGTCTTAATCATGGATGAGAATCTTGTTACAGCAATCAAAAATAGTGTAAAAAACATCAAGGAGTACGCTAATGTTAGCTTTAGCGTTGAACCTATAACACACAATGTGGTGGAGACAGTTTATGTGTGAAAATGAGTCCTGGAATATATTCCTGTCCCATCAGGGAAGAAAAACTCCACAGATGAGGTCGTCAGCTGACTTCATTTTATTGCCCCATAACGTTACTGAGTCTAGACCTGAGCAACTGATCAACCCCAGATCATAAGACTGTCTCCAGAGGCTTGTACAGTGGACACTATGCATGATCGCTTCATGTGCCTCCCTTCGTACCCTGACACGCCCATCACTCTGGAATAGACTCAATTTGGACTCATCAGGCCTGATCACATGACCTGTTTAAGTCTATTGCTCCAAACTCCAATCTTTATGCAAATATAAGCTTTTTTTTTCCTGATGAGTCTCAGTAACAAGTGGTTTTCTTATGGACACACAGCTGTTTAGTCCCAGTTCTCATCACATTGTATATGAAAATGTTCTTGCTTTCACTATTAAACATAGCTCTGGTTCGAACTGTTGATTTTTTTACCATCAAGTGTTTATTTGATCTCCATTTCCACCCCAATTTCCACAAAGTTGACGGTTCAGTGCTTTCCTTCAGGGTTTGATAAAGAATAAAGTGTTCTTAACCACCCCAGTTCAAATCTCCTTAGTTGTTGTCTTGTTTTTCCCCCCTTTCCTTTCCTTTCCTTTCCTTTTCCAGACAGTCTATCTTTCATATTAACATCCTGTTTTAGCTGATGATGGCTTGGATGACGATGAGGAATAATTTTAGACCATCGCTACATTTCTACAAGACTTCCAGATTACTAACAGAATGTGATGTTGAGTCTCTGTCTTGTTTGTTTACTACAATTTCTATCACATTTCATGTGACTTTGCAATAAGATTTTCAGGTGAAATTTTATGTTTCTTCACTGTGAAACACGTACAGTACGAGGGCACGGGGTATCCCAGTGGGACCACCGAGGGTCACGGGTTTGAACCCCAACGCCACCAAGTTACCACCATTTGGGACTTAAGCAAGGTGTGAAGATTGCAGGGCGTCCTCAGTGCCAGTCTCATGCCAGGAAAAATGGGTGGGTTACAACAGGAAGGGCATCCTGTGTAAAAACCTGTGCCAATAACGTTCAGAACAAATAAGGTGAATTGGTGACCCCAAGACAGAAAAAAAGCTTAATAGAGCGTTACTCGTTTTCATTTTCGACCTCATCTAATAACAGAACCTTAAGCAGGTTCCAGAACATCCAGATGTTTTTTTTTTTTTTTTTTACAGATGTGTGATGCAAAATTAATGCAGAAATATATATATATATATATTTTTTTAGCTTATTCCAGGAGACACCGTGTTTGCCGGTCCATCACAGGCCACATCTGCATGTATTTGGACTGTGGGAGGAAACCGGAGCACCCGGAGGAAACCCACCAAGCACAGGAGAACATATAAACTCCACACACACAGACTGCGAGGTGGGAATCGAACCCGGACCCTGGAGGTGCACGGCGACAGTGCTAACCACTACGCCACTGTGACGCCTCATCTATTTTGGGTATTAAAAAATGTTCTCCTTGACGATCTGATAAAACCTAAGAGTGTGGAACAACTGAAGACCACCATGCGACCTCGACTAGACGAAGTCAGTCAGTCAGTCAGCCAGAGAGAAAACATACCCAGCATGCCCTGTGTGCTGTTGACCCTGAATATCTAGAAAGTTCTGACCTGTGACTTACAGTCCTGCCAGATACTGAGACATCTGAGACATTCGGCTCTGACTGGCCGTCACAACGTCTAACTACATATCCTGGGAGAGCAGCGGGCCAATCAGAGAGCAGAACGAAAAGTCATGTCACCTGCTGACTCCAAACATCAGAGAGTGTGTGTGTGTGTGTGTGTGTGTGAAACTCCAAAGTTTTTTACCCTATAAGAACCACATAGGTTTAAAGGGGAAAAGAAAGTTCAAATAAAAATCAGTTAACCAGTCTGGACATGATCAATGAGCACATGAAGCTCAAGAAGTCCTGAGTTTAGCGCAGTGTACACTAACACACTGCTCCCATAATGCACTTGGCCAAAGGTTTTTTATTTTTTAATTATTTATTACTTCTGTTAAAATTTATTCTAAGAAGTTGTTCCCTGTTCAATATGAATGATGGTGTTTGAGTTAGAATGTCGCCCCCTGCTGGTTAATACAGCATAATACTGTATGGTGAAGGTAAAAGGTGCTGGATATTAAAAATAAAATATAAAAAATATTAAATGATCTTTATTGTAGAACACTGAATTCAGTTTGACATGATAAACATTTTCACAATTTATAATAAGTTGATACACATTTAAATTGCAATATTTGGTCTGATTCTCATTTTATTTCTTGTGCTTTTTGTGTTGTTTTTTTAATTGATTTTTTTATACTTAAAATGTATCTGCTTTTACCCAGCTCATTTTTGTTTGCTGTAAAATGTGCTCACTATTATTATTATTATTACTATTAATAGTTCAAGTAAAGGAAAACATGATAAGACTGCACGGTTAGGTTCATCATCACAGTTTTATTATGTGACTTTGTACAATAAAAATGGGGAAAAAAAAGAGGACAACTTTTTAAAAAAATATATAGGTGTAGTACATAATGGAAAGCTAAATGTGGGCGGGAGCTCGTTGCTCCGATCAGCGTTAATCTGGGTCACACCGACGAGATATTTAGGAGGGGATCAGACAGGATTGGAGCTGCTGTTCAAAAGCCTTTGGCGTAACTGTGATTTGTGACTGAGGCCTTAAGAGTAACAGCTCACTAGCGGATAACTCGGGAGGGGAAATGTAGACACGATGCTCGTCCGTAAACTGACACGTAAATGTACGGGGAAAACTGGTCTTGCACCCTGAGTGATCTGAGGCAGGACTGAGCGCAAGAGAAAGTCCTTCTCCACAAGATCCATCATCATCATCACAAAGCTGATTTAAAAATAAAATAAAAACAATGTAAATCATGTGATGCACCCACCACCGTGCTTCACATCTGGACTGGTGTGTTGCAGACTAATTTTGTCTTATCCGTTTCCCTTTTTTTTTTAAAAATCTAATCTCCTCTCAGAACCGTTTCAATGAGTCTGTACGAGTCTGTGCTGACCCCGTGACCTTGAACAAACCCTCCTGCATACGTTCTGTATGTTAGTGAGAGGTGTACACTTGTCCGGATCAGAGTGGCAGGTAATTTGGAAAAAAAAGCGTCTCGGTGAACCATCATTGTAGCAGTGTGATTTAAAGAAGATAAACAGAGCAAAACAAAAAACAAAAAGTAAATGAAATGTTACACAAACAACAACTATAATAATAACAACAGCAACAACAACAAAAATGTTATACAATGCGGTCCGAGGCTGGATAACTTAAATTACACAAAATGGAAAAGCTTAACATTTTTTTTAAAGAGAAAGAAGAAGAAGAAAAAAATGAAAGCCACTATTTTTAATTATTTTTTTTTATTGTTTTTATTTAAAAAAAAAATTAACAATATGAATAAATGGCCTGAGGTGTACTGCAGCCTTTCGGTCATATTTAATTATCATTATTTTTTTTTTTTAAGATTTGAGTCTGTCGGTGAAGAAATTATAAAGAAGGGGATTAAGAAGTCGTACGTGGAGAAAAGCTGGGGCAGTGTGACCTCATAATAATAATAATAATAATAATGATGTCATGTAATCCATCATGATTCACTTTTCCTGGGTATCTTTATCGTGTTTTTTTTTTTTTTCTTTTAAACAATGATACAGTTCTCTTTCTTTTCCTACTGTAAATTTCATCTTATTTGTAAAAATAGGGGTTAAATGTGAACTTGTTTTTTATTCCGTGGAGGTCGTGTTAAACCTGCTTTACATTTGTGTGTGTGTTTATTATAAAATGTCTCGTGAACTCATCATTATGAATCATACTAGGGGTCAGGGTGAAGAAAACAACGAGGAAAAAAGGCGGGACGTCAATAAGACGGGCGTCCTCATCAAGTAAAGCTGTCCTTTCATCACACACACAGACACACACTCATACACTGGGAGGGAGGGAGGGGATATTTCGTTATGCGTGACCGACAGACAGTCCAGGCTGGCGTTGTTTTATTGGCAACTGATAACATCGTGTTGGGTGAAACACTTTTTAAAAGATCTTCTTCTTCTTGTTTTTCTCCAAAGTCCTGAAATAAACAAAACAAATAAATGAATTAACAAACATGGAACAATTTCCATAGAATGTTTCACATCGATCCACATCATGATCCTCATCGCGATGAATAATATACGACCTCGTGACCTCTGATTAAATGAGACATTATGGAATAAAAAATAAATAAATCTAAGATCTTTAGTCTCACTGGTGTGTTAAGCGTAGACACACTTAGGGCTCAAGCTGGTGGAGAAAAATAATCAACAGAAGAGCGCTGTGACTGATCAGAGTTAGAGCTACAGAGTTTTCCAATATTAGCTGATTTTCAACGTAGCTTGAATTTAATAATAATAATAATCAAGTTTAGGATGCGCTCAAGCCTCCTGACGGACCCCCTCGACCATGACCTCCTCCTTCATCACTCGAGATCGTTGGCAAAAACCAACAGGAGAAATGAGCTGAGTGATGCGGTTTTAATCCTCTCTAATCAGGTTTATCTAAACATCTGGCTCTATGATCTACACATCAGGATTATGTTGACGATTGGACACAATGGACTTGTTTAGCGAGACAAACCAATCCGGTGTAATCTTCTAATCTCAGAGAGAGAGAGAGAGAGAGAGAGAGCATGGTGTGAGAGAACACTTCAGTCGCTATCAGTGTTCATCTTTATTTAGTTAAAAAAAAAATCCTTCAACTATATACACACTGAATTTTTAATCGTTCCAGATGTTTTATGTTTGGTTTTCCAAAGTACGTCTACATTCCTTTCACACTAGGGGAAAAAAAAACAAGTGGAAATTAAAGTGTCTCCACATTTCCACTCAGTCTCGTGTGTTTTTCCACACATCATTCTCGTATTTGCACTCTCCGATTCAACAGGTGGCAGTATGAACCTACTCGCCATGAAACACAAAGAGAAGAAGAGAACGAGGAAGGTAACTTTCATGCTATGCTCAAGTTTACATTTTTCTCTGAAATACTGATAATGAGTAACGCTCTCATGGGCGACAGACGGCACTGATGATGTCGTGTTCTAAATATAGAAGCGACTGCGTCTATATATGACGTGGTTCCCGAGCGCGGAGCGGTTGCGTTCACACTGATGATCATAACGAGCCAGACTTTAGGGTCCTGTGGCTCTGATATGAAAACGACCCTAAAGTGACTCTTACAAAGCTTACTTGACTTGTTGCTACGGTAATAGTGAAGATAATTAGCATGCACTTTAAAATTGACATTTTAATGGTGTCTCCATTCAAATTAGGTTCATTTCTGAGAATCCAGATTCCAAGATCACGACGACCTGAGATCAGATAAAAGTGTTAACTGGCTATAATTGATTGATTAGTGTTTACTTGTTCCTCAGCAGGACAATACAAACTGTAGTGTGTGTGTTTGTGTGTGTGTGTGTACCTAGAGGCGTCGAGTTTCTGCTGCTCCACCAGGCGTTGCTGAGCCTCCCAGTTGACCTTCTCATCCTCAAACTGCCTCCTCTTCTCCTCCAGCTCTTTATGCTGAGCCTCCAGGTTCTTCTTCATCTGCTCATGACGCCGCTGCAGCTGAGGGAGCAAACACACACAAATACACACACACACATATATAAAGGTTATGAACATTGCAGCGCATTATGAATAGATGAATCTCATGCAGGTCATGTGCTCATCCAAACTGTACAGGAAAAAGGAGGGAAAAGGACAAGAGAGGGAGAAGATGAAAGGAAAGTAAGGAAATAAAAAAAAAACACGAATGAAATTAAAGGAAAAGAAAAGGAAGAAAAATAAAAAAAGTACTGACAATTAAATATGGGGAAAATATAAGAATTAAAAGTAATGGATAAAAATGAAGAAAGCAAAAGAAACGAGGAAAGAAAATCATAAAGTAAATTATTTAAAAAAAACGAAAAAAAGGAGAGGGGACAGGACAAGAAATGAAATACATAAGCAAAGGAAGAAGATGGAGAGAAAATAAAGAAATAAAATAACACAAAGGTGAAAAAAAAAGGAGGAAAGAAAAAAATTAAGGATGAGATGAAGAGGAAGCAAATGAAGAAAGCAAAAGAAATTTTCTGAAAATAAAAAGGTTGGGATGAAAAAAATGAAGAAAAAGAAAAGAAAAGCATAAAGCAAAACAAAGCATAAAGGTTTTGTTTATTTCGCAAACAAAAGCGAAATAAGAAAGTGAAAAAATAATAGAATGGACATAAAGAGAGAAAATAAATTAAAAGCGTGAGTATGAAGGCGCTGACGGAGAGAGAGAGATTGTTTTATTTTTTTTGTTTTGTTTTAGTGTTTATTACCTCGTCAGCTTCACAGGGTATTTTACAGATAAAATGTAATGGATTTACAGAATTAAAAGTTAATAAGATAAATTAAACAAATGGATAAATAAATAAATAAACAAACATCAGATTATAACATCGTTTTGGCCGGAAAAAAACAAGTTTCTATACGCGCAAATTCTACACGAGTGCACTTTGGCTAGGAATTGTTTCATCTTACAGAATAAGTTCCTTAAAGTTTGTCCTGGTAGAAATCGTTGTCTCATGTCATTAAAACTTGTGCAGATGAAAAATTTATGCTTTACAAGTCAGATCAGAGTTACAGTGTGAAACTGAATTTTACCTCCATCTCGGATTCTTTCAGCTTCTGGAGCTTCTCCTTCACCTTCATCTCAAACACCTGCTCCATCTCCATCTCCATCTTCTTCATCTTGGCCACGTGCTCTCTCCTCTCCTCCTCCATCTGCGCCAGTGGACTCCTGCTCGTTCACACACACACACAAGCGCACACACGAGTGCAGAAAACACAAGCAGATGCACAGACAGACACAATTAGCCGTTTGCACCATTAAAGAAACGCACAGAGAGTTTTAAAGCCCCGGAGAGAGAGAGATAGAGAGAGAGAGAGTGAGAGACAGAGAGAGAGAGTGAGAGAGAGTGAGAGAGAGAGAGTGAGAGGAGCATAAAGTGAGACCTGGACACCAGAGCGTCCTCATGACTTCAGTGTTAATGAGCAAGCTGCAGCAGGGTTAGTGGTACCAAGAATCATCGGCAAGAACCTTTAAAGCTGATCTCAGGATTTCATGAAGAGTAAAAAAAATAATAAAACACCTACCACAGAAATGTTTCCCCACAATGTGTGTTTAATTCAACTGATTTTTCTAATTGTCATCCTAAACCAAATCATCAGCAGGAATCAGAAAATCGCAGCCAACATCAAAGCCCGTTCACTTCCAGCGCTCTCTTCAAGTGTTTTATTCCTCTGACGCCACAGCCACCGAATACAAACTCTAACTTTAACTAAAGAACATCACAAATTTTAACCTGTTTACAGAGAAATCGACTTGCTTAAGAGTTAGCCCGTAACCGAGGCAACAAAGCGCTGACACTGGAGACTACTTCCATGAAATGTAGGCTTGTATGCGTTCAAAATCTGTTTAAACATCCATCGAAACCCCCTGCGCAAGCTCTTACTATGGAAACACCAACATTACTCCACTCTGGGTGATTACTCCAGAGAAATTTACTGATTTATAAGCCAATGACCAGATTCAAAACTGTTCCCCCCTATCCAAGGCGTTCCCCCTAACGGTGTGGGTAGGGAATTGGCTACGACTAAATTAGGGGGAAAATCAGGAGGAAAAAAAAAATAATAATAAAATAAAATAATTAAAAGTTGTGTAGAGAAAATGTGTACATTCTCTAAAGATTGCTTCAGTTACATATCAGGATTGTCTGGACAGTCACGTATCACCACACTGATCCCAAATTATTATTATTACTATTATTTTTTAAATACATTACATGTTTAAAATACATTTAAATACATTACATGAATTTTTACATGTTCTTCATTTGAGGTGGTAAACCGCTGCAGTTCCTCAGTTCTCCACCAGATGGTGCACTATAAACAAACTGTGTGGTAGGAGTACTGTATACAGTATTATTGGTTAAGTTTGTTTAGAATTGGAGCACTTTTTTTTGTTTGCTTGTTTAAATAATATCGAATCAGGATATTTATAAAATCATGAACCGTAATACAAACATGAATCTTCACTTATTTATCACGATGATATCGTATCGGGGTCGTCCCTGGTGATTCCCATCCCTAATAAATTAAATACAGTACAGAATAAACTCGAGTCTCCAGCCCTGATCTCATATTCTGTATCATGTTAGTTTTTTTTTTTTTTAGGTCTTAATAAATCTGTCTTTTTTTTTTTTTTTGAAAAATTTAGTCGTGTTCAATTCTTTTTCCCCGATTTTCTCCCCAATCTAGTCGTGTCCAATTCCCTTCCCGTCACTAGGGGGGGCTCCCACAT
>JAOTRS010000012.1:17123806-17134478 GCA_028565755.1 Dinotopterus cunningtoni | reverse complement strand
AAGACGAGTCAGCTCGTGTTATCAGCTATTCTTGTTATATAGGTTATTCTTCACCAACATTCTCTCGCATGCACACATACACACACACACACACACACACACACACACACACACACACACACAGCTTGTCATTTCACTAAGAAACCTCCTGAACACGTTCTTGTGAGTGAGTTAAGTGAGTCAGTCAATGTGTGTGTGTCAGTGAGTCAGCTAATGTGTGAGTGTGTCAGTGAGGTGAGTCAGTCAGTGAGGTAAGTGAGTCAGTGAAGTAAGTGAGGTAAGTGAAGTCAGTCAGTCAGTACGATAAGTCAGTGAGGTAAGTGAGTCAGTGAGGTAAGTCAGTCAGTGAGGTAAGTCAGTCAGTGAGATAAGTCAGTCAGTGAGATAAGTCAGTCAGTGATACAAGTCAGTGAGGTGAGTCAGTCAGTCAGTCGGTGAGTCAGTCAGTCAGTGAGTCAGTCAGTCGGTGAGTCAGTCAGTCGGTGAGGTGAGTCAGTCGGTGAGGTGAGTCAGTCAGTCAGTGAGTCAAGTCAGTCTGTGAGTCTGTCAATCACTCAGTCAGTGAGGTAAGTGAGTCACTGAGTGAGTCACTGACTGACTGACTTCCTCATTTACTGACTGACTACCTGACTCACTGACTGACTCATTAACACTTACCTCACTGACTAACTCACTCACCTCCAATCAGATTTAAGGATGCAAACTCTGACCAATCAGAAGCGAGAGTTAAACAGAGTTTATACTGTATAAACACGGTCTAGTAAACATTTTATGATATTTGAACACAACATCCTTGAAAATTCAAACCACGATCTTGCGTAATAACGACACAAATCCAGTCTCTTTAAGTTTAAGGTTCGAGATCCTCAGAAGGCCTGTCATGGTCTCCAGCAGCAGCAGTGTGTTTTTTTTTATTTTTTTTAAAAAGCTGGACTCGAGTGAAACAAAGCGGGCAGTGTGAGGAGAGCTGGCACACGCTGGCACAGAGTGAACCTTCCTCTCCTGACCTTTAAGTGCCTGACTGCTGCCAGCCGCAGCTGAGGACGGCCCGAGGAGCCGAGCGACGAGGAGCGCGTACACAAAGAGCGCTCACACGCTTTCGCATCATAAATATTTTTCCGAAGGGCAGATCAACACTGCATCCTCTCTCTCTCTCTCTCACTCTCACACACACACACACTCTTCGTGAAGCTGTTTGGTCATCCAGAAAATGAAATGTCGAACATCTTTTAAGAGTTACAGCAAATATCCAATATGCTCATGTGATCATCTTGTAAAAAAAACTGTGGAGAAAAGATACGAGCACCAGTCTGAATCAGGGACACGAACAGCGAGACATCGCGAGGAGCTCAAGAAACTACAGGATCGCCGCTCACAAACACACACAACGATAAGCTTAGGAGTTTAATATCCACCATGTTTATATATAGATTATAGATGTGAGGGCTTGAAATAAAAGAAGTGTCGGGGGTGAAAAGCTTCAAGATGAGGAAAGATGACATGATGTTAGCAGATGTCCAGAAGCGAGCCTGCGGTGCTGGATGACTCGGACCTGGAAAGCTTTACGTCACTTATGTGTTCTACCGTAAACCAACGGTACAAGATAATACATCTTTTTTATTGAAGATTTCTGAGATGTCCATCACACCATCACAATACTCTACGGTTACTACAAGAGTGTGTGTGTGTGTGTGTGTGTACACCTGTGTGTTAGTTGATGATCCACTAGGGTTCATGGCGAAGTAAATCCACGATTTTAATCATGATTCGAATGGATGGACATTTTTATCATATTATACATGTATTTTTTTTTTTTTTTAATTGTCTCTTGCTTTTAGGTTTCCTTGATCATAAAGCTATCCATTCTCTTCTTTAGTCAGCATTTTCTACCCCTGATTTTTTCCCCATTTATTTCATGGTTCTGCTTTGAGAAATCATATTTAACTACTTCAGTTCCCCCTGAAAACTTTTAAACTTCTAAATTTAACTTTGAAATACTTCACAAAAGTTTTGAGAATGACACACGTTAATTTTCATGTCCGCTTTCACGTTCGTTTTGCTTCACTGTCTTTACATCTTTGTGTGTGTACTGAAGTATAATCACAAGCTTCTCCTAAGCGTCTAAGGCTTTCATTAAGAATTACATTAAGTTTATGCAAACAGTTACTACTTTGAATTCCTTCAAAAACAAATGTTTTGTTAAAAGTGCTATAGATTTTTTTTTTGCCTTCCTATTCAGCGCTTTTAACAATGGTATAAATGGTATAAATAAACGTTTTTTAATTTCTTTTTTTCCCCAAATAAACAAGCTAAAGAAAATGGTAGTGAGGAAAAAACCTCCCTGAGAAAGAAACGTTAAGAAGAAGCAGGAACCCCATCCTCATCCTACATCATAGAAACATGATTTTAATAAAAACAGAATTTTATAAATCTGTCCTGTCCATCAGTCTGTCCTACCCAAGTTCACCGCTCTTGTACTTGGAATTCTTTTTTTTACCGCCTGCCCATAAATCCATGCTACCTTACTTCCACCATGGACTTGTAAATTGACGCTCAGTATTAAAAGTTTTTTTTATCGTACACTTTTTTTGAGTCACATGATTAATGTAACAGCTGACTTACTATGGACTGACTGATAACATTGAAAAATCACAGATATTATATTTTAATGATTAAAAAAAACGTCACAAATTGCTACCAGTATGTTAGAAAACGCTACCTCTGTTCAAAACTACAGGTAGGACATCTTGATAAAGTAGCGCAGACTGATATCGCTTGCTTACTCGCTCATTCTGGACACCACTTATCCTGGAATTAGTGGGAGGAAACCAACTAAGGACGGGGAAACTCTAAGCGTCGCGGCGGGAATCGAGCCGTCGTCGACCCCGGAGGCCACAGCGCTGAAGACTGATATCATTCTGGAAATTTCTGACAGGGCAGGGGAAAATAGATCCCTTTTTAGATGACTATTAATAAACTTGGACTGTATATACAAAACGGGTTAAAGAATGTCGGTCATGTGGAATTATTTCTGTGGAGAAATCCTTTTCTCGTCATATCTCAGTTTATTAATGATCTGAGGTCAGAGTGCAGGGTCAGCACTCCTAGCACATCATCTAAATTTAGGATTCTCTTAAAAAAAAAGAAAAAAAGAAAAAAAGATTTGAGAACGACAAATTCCCCCCCCCCACACACAAACTGCTCGAGATTTTATTTGCTTATATGCGACTTATAGGAACATGTGCAGGACAGAACAGCTGCACATCTGTAAACTCGGCAGTTTAATAAACATGCAAATGTCTGGATGTAAATGATCTCAGGACGGGTTTCTCCAAATCTGCTGAACAAACACACACACAAACATTCTCAGCCTGAAATTATGGAACTAAGGGGAAAAAAAATGTGTGCATTAACGGTAAGATCTAAATAAGATGCTGGTTTTGATCTCGAGCTTTAAACAACCTGATGAAATAACTATTAGGGCAGGAATGCAAAATGACTGCAGTATGAAACTTCTTATGTGAAAAAAAAACAAAAAAGGGATAATGATCAGATAATGGTGATATCAGATGGGATGGGGTGAAGAGAAAGGCTGGGAGGATTCAGGGCGCTGGCAGCTCAGGATCGTCCAGCTCACTTCCTTTAAAGGAAATATTCCACAGCTGTGTAAATGCTGCATGAGAGAGGTGGAGGGGGCAGGAAGTGGGGGGGCAGAGAGAGAGAGAGAGAGAGAGAGAGATTGCAAGTACTAGTTTCTAATTTATTTCGCAAATCTGTTCTTCACACGAACTAAGAACTGCACTTTTTTTATCCAGTTATATAGTTGTTTCTCCTTATTGAAGTTAATAAGAAGATAAGAAAGATGTAGAATCCTGAAGATGTAGAAATGTTCAATATTACACAGTATCACCTCTGACACTGGAGACTCCTTCCACAGATGGTTAAAAACAACAACAACAAATACAATCAGAGCTGCTGTTACCTTCTGAGCAATCAGAATCCAGGATATCTTCTTCGCCGTTCTATGACACTACATTACCTTTCTTAACGTCCTTAAGAAGTCAGCTAATTAAATACAATTTAAGCGATAAGGTCAGTTAGCGAGCGAGCGTGTTTGCTTTACACTTCAAGAAAACTCAGACAAGAAGTTCATAAACCGTAAAAAAAAACAAAGAAAAAAAAAACACGCTACGCTTATTGTTCCAGTAAGACCTGGCGTCCAAGTCGATCCCTCACTCCTCAGCAATCAAGGGAACCTGCACCACCGGAGTCACAGCCAGCACAAACAAATCTGCTGCTAATCCTTCATGTGGTATGGTGTGGTGTGCCAAAAACCTGAGCGCACTAAAAACGCACACAGGTCAACACACACACACACTCACATACGCATGCTCTGGCCAGCTGAACGTCTTTACCTGCCAGTCAAACACGTTCAAACACACTGATGACTTTATTCCAACATCTGCTCCTCTAGTCAAGTCGTGTCAGGTTCAGTGTCGCTTGTTCATATCTCCGAGACCAACAGCATGGAGACGACCTCAGTTACCCTCAAACTGACCGAGTCAGAGAGAGAAGGTGAACTGTAGGTTTTAAGGTGGTCATGATACTTTACTCAAACAGGTAATTATAAACTGGGTTCCTCTGGTTTGTGGATCATTGAGAAGAAGATCCTTGGACACTGACTGTCTACGCCGATGGTTCCCTCCTAGTTCTTAGACCTCGCTTGGTAGTTGATCTCCAGCTTGTTCCTTTTTTGGTGATGTTTTCCCAGTCCTTCTCCGGTATGCCAGCTGTCTTAAGTTGACGCTTCAGCTGGTCTTTGGAGCTCTTTCATGGGGGGGGATCAAGTTTGTCTCGGTAGGACAAACTCTGGACATTTGTGAGTCTACCATATGTGCCAGCTATCCTACCCAGGAGAGCTGTCTGGTTATTAGCATGTCCTCAAAACTAAAGGCTCAATCCAAGACAACTTCGTTTATCAAGTCTATGTGATGATATAATCTCAGAAAATTGTTTTCATTTACTTAATTGATTGATTAGAGCTGATACAGTATTGACAGACCCCCTGTGTATGGTTCACTGAAAAAGGAGGCGTGGCTTCTGTATCGATCAGTTCTAGAGATGGCGTAGCCTCTGAGTCCGTTAGTCCGGGAAAAGAAGGCATGGTCTTTATTCTGGTCAGTTTTGAAAAAGGAGGCATGACCTCTGTATCGGTCAGTTTTTAAAATAGGAGGCGTGGCCTCTATCTGTCAGTTTTAAAAAAGGAGGCATGGCCTCTGTATCTGGAAAAGGGGACGTGGCCTCTGTCAGAAAAAGCAGGGGTGGCCGCTTTATCTGTCAGTTTTAAAAATGGAGGCATGGCCTCTGTATCTGTCAGTTTTAAAAAGGAGGCGTGGCCCATTTATCTGTCAGTTTTAAAAAAGGAGGCATGGCCTCTGTATCTGTCAGTTTTGAAAAAGGAGGAGTGGCCTCTGTATCTGTCAGTTCTAGAGGAGGCGTGGCCTCTGTATCTGTCAGTCTCGGAAAAGGAGGCTTAGTCTCTATCCTGGTCAGACCTAAAAAAGAAGGCGTGGCCTCTGTATCTGTCAGTCTCGGAAAAGGAGGCTTAGTCTCTATCCTTGTCAGATCTAAAAAAGAAGGCGTGGCCTCTGCATCTCAGTTCTGGAGGAGGCGTTGCCCCTGTTTCCGTCAGTTCCCAGAAAAGGCGCGGCCTCTGTAACGGTCAGTTTTGGAGTAGGAGGTGTGGTCTTTATTCTGGTCAATCCTGACAAAAGAGGTGTGGTCTCTATTTTGGTCACTCCTAAAAAAGGAGGTGTGGACTCTCGCATTCTTAGGGAAGGCGTGGCCTCTGATTCTGTCAATGTCGGAGAAAGAGACTTGTCACCCCTACGTAAAGGAGGTGTGGTATCTGTATCTCTCAGTCTTGGGGAGAGAGGTGGCGTTTGTGTGTGTGTGTGTGTGTGTGTGTGTGTGTGTGTGTGTGTGTGTGTGTGTGTGTGTGTGGTGGTCATCTCCATGTCTGAGGCATGATCGAGGAGGCGTGGTCTCAGTTTCCGAGAGTTGCACTGATTAAGGCGTGACCTGCCGGTGGGTAAAACTTTCTCCAATCCACTTTTAATTATTTCTACAATTCTGAAATACGCCGTGTGCCTTAAAACTGCTCTAAATCGTGTCACGTCGATGTATCTCAGATGAAATGCTCGTCTCTGTGCGACCTCTCCCCTATCTCTCGCGCTCCTCTCTCTCTCTCTCTCTCCGCACTGGACATATAAAACACTGTAAATCAGATCATTTCTGATCTTGAGGAGGAGAGACGCGCCTCTCAGCACACAACGGCACGGGGACCGAGTGGATACGAGCTCGGGGCTTTCAGCTGGTGCTGCTCTGTTGCTGGTCGTGACTGGATGAATGGAATTACAGGAAACTACCCACCCACGAGCCAATACACGACACACACACACACACACACACACACACACACATTCCAGTTGGGGGTGGGGGGTGGTCTGGTTCACATTTGTTTTAAGAACACATTCTCAGAGCCCGTCTCTGTGAAATCCATCACTCATGCGAGAGCTGCTACGCGCCAGCACCGAGTTCCTGTACGGAACAGAGTCACGTCTGAAACTCTCTCAAACACACACACATAGTCAAGCACAGCCCATTCACTTCACCTCAATCTGCTGGATTCCTGAGTCTCTGGGTTCTTGGGTTACACTTAAAACTTAACACTAAGCTGAACAAACGAATGAAGATTTTCTCATTCTGAGGAAAAGAGAAAGGTGCAAGAACTGTATGGATTCACACGTTAAAAAAAACATTAAAAAAAAAAAAGTGCAAACGAGTTTGCACCGCACTGAAGGACTATAAGATGACCAAAAAAAAACCAAAAACAAACAAACAAAAAACCCCACAATCGTTCTTTAGGAAACGAAACGCGCTCGTCCTCGCTGAGGGAATTTAAATATTCAAAGTCTCTGAACACGAGCTGGTTTGGAGCGACCGCGCCCCTCGCCTTACTAAGCTTATAATTGACTCGACTTTATTATAATAATTGAGTTGCTTTAGGTTATAATTCTTTTTAGTGCCACTTTGCTCACACCCAGTGCGGCAACACACTCTCACACACACACACGCTGTTTCACTTATGAGGCCTTTTTATTTTTTTTTTATCTGTGATTCATTCATCTTCAGGAGGCGCTTTATCTTTAGTTGGGAATTCTGCCCAGGATCCACCCCAGGACAGGACATTAATCCTTTGCAAGACATCATCATGAACATTAGGGATTGAGACAGGGGACAATAAATAAATAAATAAACAAACAAATAAATAAATAAATAAATACACTACCGCTCAAAAGTGTGAGATCACTTTCTAACTGCTGATTTTCCTGTTTCCGTTCCTGATTTCTTTCTACGCTGAAAAACAATACTGAAGGCGTTTATCCAAAATACACAATAATCTTTAACCTGTTGATATTGAGATGTTTCGGCTACTGATGATCTTTAACGGCTCTCATCTGAGGTGATCACTGAGAACGGTAACTGTAAATCAACAACTTTTTGTTTTTAATTGAGAAAACTAATGTAATAAGGAACGGGCGACATTTTACGACTTTAAGTTCAATTCGGTTGTGAAGCTGATGAATGTCAGAGTCATGACAACTTTTTTTTAAAGTTAACCTTTTTAAAGGTTTAAGGTTTTAAAATTGCAACAAAATCAAAACAAAAATTTTTTAATATCAAACCGGGATATCAATTCAAGTACCGTGAGGTGATTGTTGATTTCCAGCTCTACTTTTTAAGTGAGAAAATTAACTATAAGTATTGGGCGATATTTAATAACTTTAATTACGTGCAATTCAGTCGTGGAGCTCAGATGTAAAACATTCAAGTTACGTCCACTTTAGTTACGTCCACTTTTAAAAATTTTTTTTTTTAAAAGGTTTAAGGTCTTAATTGCAAGAAAATCTTAAAAAAACAAAAAAAAACAAAAAAAACACCACCACATAATATCAAACCGGGATGTTTATTAACTCTTGATACTTATAGAATCGCAATATTAATCAAATTGGCACCTAAGAATCGTGATAATATCGTATCGTGAGGTGACTGTTGATTCGCAGCTCTAGTTTTTAAGTGAGAAAACTCACACTATAAGGAACGGGCGATATTTAATAACTTTAATTATGTCAAATTCAGTTGTCAAGCTGATCAATAAAGCTAAGGTATAAAACATTTAAGTTATGACAAAAAAAAAATAATAATAATAATTCAAGGTCTTAAAATTGCATTATATGCTTTTCTTAAAAAAGCATTATACTGAACCGGTATATTAATAAACTCTTGATCCGTATAGAATCTGTATGTTAATCGATTCAGCACCTCGGTGTGATGACGTCATCGTATCGAGATGTGACTGGTGATTCCCGTCCCCCTCACTAGGATGTAAGTTATCACAGACCATCTCTCACCTGCATGTCTTTGTTTAGACCCTAGAACACAAACCCGTATGGACACGGAGTAACCCGAGCCCGGGATTGACTCGTCAACCCTTAACCTTAAGCTCCTTTCTTAACAACATTTATCACATTCTCCTGCTTCTGTGACGTGATGCATTGTTCCTGAAACTAAAGGATTTCTCTCTCTCACACACACACACACACACACACACACACACATACATACATATACAATCCACCTATTTAAAGAATCCTAAAGGATGCTGGATTTTTGTTTTTCCTAGACACATTCCAGCTTTTTTTCTTTCCCTGACGCCGCACTCCATACTGCAGCTTCTTAAACGTCCAGCTGGTGAGTACAAGTGCAGGAAGTGAGAATAATCAGAGCTCAGGATATGCGATTAGTGAGAAGTGTGTGTGCGTGTGGAAGGAAATCGGTGCACTAGCAGAGAACCTCGATGTGACACGGATGTCCTCTTGATGCGTGTATGTGAGCGAACGTGACTCATTGAGGCCTACGCGGGCTGACGGTGTGTGAATAACATTAATAATGTGAAAAACCGAGTGATCTGGAGAGGAATTTATGAGGAACAGAAAGGAATCTGCTGAGCCCCGAGAGCCTCCGTCTCGCTCCGGTGAGATTAATGAGCCGGGTTTAGCTGCGTACGGTCCGAGACCGTCGTGTAAACAGAAGTTAAACATTTTTTTTGTTTTTTTTTCCCCTGCTGGAAGTCTACTCACCCACGACCATTAGCGTGAACTCGAAGCCTCTCTTCACGGACTTTCTGTAAACCTGGTTGGGGAGGTTTGCGAAGCCCACATATCCCTCCAGGTTCTTCTGTTGCTGCGGAGAAAGAAAAAAATATAACGCACGGTGAAGACCGAGTGATAGAAAGTGGACTCGAATCAATGCACAGGACAAAGTCCACTGGTTCTGTATAACACCTGGTGTAGGTGAGGAATAAAACACTACAGGACACGATGTAAGGTGGGCTGAGGGCACAGAGCACACCACATGGCTGTCCACCCTTCTATCCGTCCGCCTGTCCACCCTTCTATCTGTCTGTGTCTGTCTATACGTCTATCTATCCGTCTGTCTGTCCATCTGTCTCTTTGCCCGCCACTCCGCCCGTCCCTCCGTCTGCCCGTCTCTCTGCCCGTCCCTCCGTCTGCCCGTCTCTTTCGCCCATCTGTCCACCCTTCTATCTGTCCGTCTGTCCACCCTTCTATCCGTCCGTCTGTCCCCCCTTCTATCTGTCTGTGTCTGTCTATAGGTCTGTCTGTCCATCTGTCTCTCTTCCCGTCTCTCTGCTCGTCCCTCCGTTTGCCCGTCTCTCTGCCTGTCCCTCCGACTGCCTGTCACTCTGCCTGTACATTTGTCTGTCCGTCCTTCTGTCAGTCCGTCCTTCTATCTGTCTGTCTATTCATCCGTGTGCATGTCTGTCCCTGTCTGGCTTTCTAAACCGCTCCTTTTGCACCCCAGGAATTACCCAACATTTTTTATTTATTTATTTTTTATTTATTAATCAGTGATGCGTCATAAATTTCATCCAGTTTCAGGCCGTAATATATTGAAAAGTGTAAAAAACTGCTAAGACTAGTCTTATTTACATGATTGGAACGATCAGACATCCTTAAACATAACCTATTCTCCAACCCTGCCCATGCTCAAGAAGTCGGTTTTCACCAAATTCTCGATAAGTGTTTGCTGAGGCGGCTGTTCCATGTACATTACACCATGGCTTGTATCGTCATTTTTTGCTTATGCTATACAAATTATTTATTAGAAATGGGTGAAAAAGAAACATCGATTCAGTTAGATTTTCTGTGTATCGCCGCACTGACTCCAAAATAACTACATTTTTTTTTGACACATGGGCTTTTTTTTATTTTTAATTTGAGTAAGGGGATATGGAGCTGCATGTGAGTGAATAACATCAATACGATGAACAGTTGTGCAACAATCGTACTTACTGCTACTTTGGAGATCATCGACATATCGTTAGTCCACATGATGAGGGAAGACGAGCAGGAGGGGGGGGGGCGTGGATGGATGATGCAGAACCGGTCCATCAGGCAGAGAAGAGAGAGAGAGAGAGAGAGAGAGAGAGAGAGAGACGTTAAACATGTCTCACGAACATTACATCATGTCTGTTAGTATTTGGATAATCAGAAGAGTTTATACGGGAAAACGAAGGATATTATATATA
>JAOTRS010000012.1:16981501-16991546 GCA_028565755.1 Dinotopterus cunningtoni | reverse complement strand
TAGAAAGAGAAAAATTCTCATTGTTAATTAAAGTGACAAATGGATGTAGTGTGTCTGCACTGCATATTAAAGCCTTTAATTCAGTATGAAAGAACACACAAACCTGCACAAAATGAACACTGCAAATTAAGAAGAAGTCTTGTCCTGTTTTGTGAACATTCCACAGCAACTTATGTAAAGATGAAATGAATGAAAAATAATTAGGAAAAAAATGTTTTTTATATTCAGTAAGGGGGGTATAAACCTTTCAACGGATGTGATTTTAATGTGAAACCTCAAACACAGTGTTACAGTAGGTTTAGAATAAGGATAAGGGTGAGTCGCTTGATCTGTCCTCTGTGCTCCATTACACTGGCAGATGTCAGAAGTCAAACATGTACTGTACACACAATGGGTGTCTGAAGTTCTGTAATTTATCATGGCATAGACAGAGTATTTAAGTTTTCACCTAATGCCTTTTGTCACATACATCTGTTACATGCAAGAAAAAAAGTCACTAACATGTTCCGGTTAAGTTCCAGGGAAACAAAAGGGTTCCGGACTGAACAGATTGCATGAGGATCTGTCCAAACACACGGGCTATAGGAAGTGTCGCCATATAAGGCATGAGGAAACACAATGAGGAAGTTGTTTCATGGACTTTTGACATGAAGCAAAGAGACAGACACATGGGAAAGTTTACAGGAATGTCAGAAAACCCTAACACACACCAAAAGGCGATATTATACAGTAAGCGACCAGAAACTGCTGATTCTGATTGCATTATAAAGCTGTCTTCTGGTTGAGTTAACTAGTTCTTTCTGCACTGTGTTTGGCTTAAATGAAGTATTAAACAGTTAACATTACAAATGTCATCACTCGACCCCTCTGTTCATCATCTAAGGGTTAGGGTTAAAGTTGGGGTTAGCCCTAACCATAAGCATCATTTTCATTTTTTTTTTCTTTTATAACTGCAAAATATAATTTATATAAAGTCAAATCTATTTAAATAAAATCTTTGAGCTTACACGTTTTTGACAAAAAATGATTTTTTTGGCAAAAAAATAAAAAATAAAATAAAGGACTATATAGCAAATCACAACAAATCCATAATGCATCACTTCTTTCTGTCACTGGTTGGGCCAAACAACATCTGCTGTGAATTAACTAACTCAGTTTAACTGACTTGCAAATGAGTTGCAGTTTCCCCAGCATTCATGGACTACTGTCATAAACATCTGTCGTCAACAACCAGAATAACAACAAGACTAAACTATGTCAAGCCTTTATTTGTCACATATACAGTACATTATTGCACTGCCACAATACAGCGCCTCTGGAACAGATAGGGTTAAAGGGCTTGATCAAGGGCCTAACAATAGTAATCGAGCTGGGACTTGAGCCGCTGACCTTCCATTCAGTAACTTAGTGCCTAAACTGCCCAACTAATAGAGGAAAAAGTTCCCGATGCTGTAAAATTAAATTTCTTTTTTCCTTTTTTTTTTAAACCTCTTATGATGTTCAACAATCTTTCTAAATGAAACATTTTGTGTGCAACAAAACTTCCCATTTACATTCTATATGACTCACTGCAAAAACACAATCTGCCATTTATAAAAACTTAATCAACATAATTGCATACTAAATTGTATATATTGTGATTAAATCGCAGAAGGTGAAGTCTATTAATTCACCTTCTGCCATTTATTCACGGCAGAATGTTTTATTACTACAAAACTAAAATAACCAAAACTATTTTGACACAATATTTGGCATTTTACAAAGAAAACCAATTTAGAAGTCGTAATTTTAATAAAACCAGATACAGCACTCAAAGCTACGATCACCAGACAACAGTTAACCTTCTTCATACAGGTCATGTGATCTGATTTTTTTGTACTACAAAAATCTAGCATGCTGTAAATAATACAGTATACAAAAGCATGTAAATTATATCAACCACACTGGCTTGATACCATCCTGGTGGACACCGCACACTCCAAGTGTTTTATTTCTTAGTTCAAACACTATGGCACCAGAGGTACAGTATGGACCTTCCAAACTCTGTAATCCTCTTAATCTCCTCTAAGGCTATGCATTGTATTAGAATCAAAGTCTGATGAGTAAGATCTAAAACCATGATGCATTTTGTGGTGTATACTCAGAAGGCTAGAGTTTGTTTTGATGATGAGAATGCACTTTAGAAATACAGGATGTGTCTTAAACAGTCACAGTAGTTAAGCTGCATCGTGCATGCGTGCATTGGTCAGGTACTCTAATAGGTCTTTCACACTTAACCAATGCATATTTAGGTAATTGTGTGCATGTGGTGTATGAAAGTCTAAGAATGTGTTTCTTAACACTATTTCAGAAACTTTAAAGGAAGTGAGAAACAAAAATTACAGCACTTCCTTTCTCCCAAACTTTGAGACACCCACTTGAGCCACCTCATGTTAACGATCTGCTTCGTGTTTCACATACACAGAAAAACACATGGGCAAAAAATAAGTCAGAGACAGCTTTTGTAACTTTATTATTAATCAACACATTGATCCATAATCAACACTAATACTGCTGACTTCAATTCTCCAAGAACTGAAATAAAAATAATTTTAAGTTAACATACTATAAAAAATAACAAAAACAAACAAACAAACAAACAAGAAAACAGATGAACACACACACACACACACACACACACACAAAGAAACTGAACTATTGATCCATCATCTGCACCGTCACAGTAGCACTACACAATTCATATTCTGTGTACATTTCTTTTGCTACATAGTAACATATTTACATTTCATTTCTACTAGTCTGTATGGACAGATGTTCTACACAGTAGCCTATTTAATTCTACTTACTGATTTACGCACATAAATACATAGCAGCAAAGAAAACATTGATGTAACCACAACTCATGGAGTAATGGCACCTTGCAGTGCGTAATCGACCTTAATGCAACATAAATCCTGAGTCTGTCGATGAGGCAAGACATACTTGTGCTTAAACAACAACTGTCGCAGGGAGTAAAATGTCCTTGAGTCTGTCAATTCAAAGATGTACTCTGTCCTGCCTTTGACCCTTCAGTAGTCTTTGAATCCATTCTGTGGGGTGTCTTTAGAAATTATGAAGGTTCTGGTAGTATTTTCAAGCAAACTTTTATTAGATAGGATTAAGGTGTGATAGGCATCCCACAAGGACGCATGATTGGACCGATTTAATCCCATAAATGATGATTGTTGATCCAGTTGTGTGATCATCACGATTCTGCTATGGGTATAAAGGAAATGGCTCATAAACAAGAACCAGATGTTTGATGTTCCCATGACAAACCATAAGCAGACATCGGCTTCTAACATTTTATCCAGTGGTCTAGACACTCAGACGTGCTGTATACACAGCTAATCTAAATACCCAAACGTCTACAGAGCTGCTGTATGGAATAGATACTGGGAAGCAATAAACATTTTTAAGGCAAAGATAAACTCCACACCAGGAGGTAATGCTAACCAGATATGAGAATCCAAGTGAAAGCAGAAGTCATTGCACATTCAGCATGCCCTGACAAAGCCCTACACAACGCTTATAGAGGGCCTTCACATAGCAGCCTAAGCCCGAACACCACCCTGTCTGTCCTCTCTGTGCACAATGAGGCTGATTTTGAGACGGTTTAGGCTGGCCAAAGACAAACATTATGTGTTTGGGGAAAGACATGATGGATCGAGCACAACAGTGTGATAGCAGAACACCTGAGGTTACAGATGCATGCTATTAACATAATTGTATTGTAGTATACAACTGTATTCTAAGCTGTATTGTATAAACTGTATGAGTCATCACACATTCTATTCCTGACTGTTGAACCCTTTTACCCTCTGTCTCTCTTCTTCCTTTACTCTCTTGTCTGACCAAAAATAATGTACAGTAGGCTATACTGGGTCTCTGAGCTAGGACATGGCCTCAGGCCTTACACAAGAGTTAAATCTGTAGTTTATTATCTATGCTTTATACCCCCTGAACCCCTAACATGTGAAATATACAGTACTAATACTAAAATCTTTGTGCTGTGTTTAGCAAATGCGCTGATTTGTTGGTTGTTGTTGTGTTTTTTTTGGCTTGGATAGTTAGAGATCTACAAGATGATGAGCGTGACAGGAGTTTAAGTATTAAAGCTAAAGCTTTGAAAGCTGATCTGTTTGTGCAGAATGTACAGATGAGGAGATGGACTGGAGAGACTAAATGGCCAAAACAAAGTATTGGTGCTAATTGAAATTTTTGGGGGGATTATACATATAAAAATGTTTTATGCAACATGGACGTGACCAATCTTGCTTTCCGAAAAATTCCAAGTTGCTAACTTCAGCAGTTTTGGAGAGATGATTTTATACAGTATGTGCATCAAAAATGGAGTTTAATCTCCATTTAAACAAACAATAATAATTTTAAATGCTAATTATTCATATTTCTTTTATTAGGACTTTTACTTTATTGATACTAACATTATTGTAAGCTTCTAGACGCATATGACCTGTAAAAATCTTTGCTTAAATCCCAGTTTTTGGCAAAAACTTAAAAAGCAAAAAATCTGTAGTGTCCATAACCATGTCAAATTCATTTTGCAATATGTTAGCATTTTAGAATAATACACTTTTTAGGTTTAAATCTAAACTGGCCAAGTTTTATCTGAATGACAATTAAGATCATTGAAAGATTTAAATTCCAAAAAGTTACAGACACTACATAAAACAGCATGAAATTGTATTTAGCAAATGTTTTTCTTTTCATCTGATAAAAATACAAATGTGTAAGCACAGTTACAAAAAACGAAGCATGGATTGAGAGATAAGAAGCATTATGTATTATGAAAAATTGTGTTATATGATCCTATCTGAAAATTCACTTCTTCTAGGTGAGACACTTTTTAGCACCAATACCATGTTTTGGCCGAAATGCTTAAAGAACTGCTGTAGTGCCCTTGAGATAGAGGTAGTGCAGGGACTGAAATTGTGTGTCGGAATGTTGGAAATTGGTCCAAAATTTACCAAATGAATCTTGGATGCCGCATGAAGATCTCACATTTTTAAGTCTCACTCACTGTGGATTTTTCCCTTTCAAGCTACAGTTTGTAAGAAAAAGGTTTTCTTGGCATTGTCAGGCTTGTGAGGCTTGTCATTGCTTAACTGCAAATACATATCATCCAGTTAAAGGTGCTAAACATTACACTGTTCACATTTAAGTACCTTATACAATACATTATGTAAGCATTGGCCAATTGCAATAAAGGTGTGTATAATATCTGGAAAGTTCTAATTAAAAATATTAGCTGGGGAAGTTACTGTAGTTGGGAAGGAAGCATGATTCAGTCTTAGAAATCTTGCATTGATATCTGATAAAATGTCATACAGTAAAACTTTGAGCATTGTTTCCAGTCATCTGCTGCATTTAAAGTGCTGGCTTTTCATATAGATGTTACATAACCACAGTGCCAGGCATCCGATTAAGAACGAATGTGTTTGAGCGGGCAGTGGTGCCGATGACCCAGGAAGAACAGGAGGGAGAAGAAACTGAAATCTCTGCTCATCTCACTCACGTATTTACTGCATTTTTGTTCTTGACTGTGGTAGAAATGGATTAACAGATTATCAGTCCGTATGTGGGTGTGTGTACACGTGTTCTGGTGTGAGCACTCGTCTAAAATGACTGCATGAGTGAAAAGCTTGGAGTTTTTATTATTTTTTTTTTTATGCAGTTTGGAGGACAACGCCTCCTGTGGCATGGCACTGCAATAAAGGACAATCAGATTAACGGTTAACCGCAAAGCCACGTGCTGCCCTCTCGAATTCATGATCTCACCCATCACCATGCACCTATATTATGTAGTTTAGCCATGTGCCAATTTAAAAAAAAATTAAGCTTGGAATGAAAATTCCATAAAAAAGAAGTCCATAAAGAAGCTTTCGGACACCTGTCACCTCATTTTATAGCAATTTCAATTCCTACGCTTTCCTTGCTAAGTAAATTTTACGTGAACAGGACCTGAACCTGAACAGTCTGAAACGCAAAGTGACTTGAGCACAACATTAATTACAGGCTGTATAGTTAAAATGTTTTTAAATTTGTATTTAGGAGAGTAGAGATAAAAGCTTCCCACATCACCGAAATCCCCTGTGCCCCGTCCGTCAGGACACACACCTGGATTAGTCAGCTGTGCATGACCACAGTGACCTGACAGCTTAAAATAGACCTCCTTTCTCCCTTAAGCATGGACTGTCAAAAATACACACAAACACACACATTTTTGCTGACCATCAGTTACTGTGGGAGAGAACAGACGCGTGACACGGAAAGGCTTGGAACAAACATACCGACCAAGTGGTATGGATTAGCGCAAGAACAAGTGCTGTGTATCTAGGTGTGTATGTGTGTGTGTGTGTGTGGTTAATCTGTTAATCTTATTAATGCCACAGGACCCTAAATCTGGACACATAAAACAAAAGCAAGGACACACAGTACCAAACTGCTAATGGACATCTCATGGGTATCCTTTCTCTCACATACACACTTTCACTTGGATTTTCTTACAGAAAAAGCACATTCAACAGCTGAAAAATGTACACAGCACTCTCCTGATGATCATAGTATGCTACTTCTTAATTAATTCTTAACTAGACTCTGAAATGTTCCCAGGAAACATTGCGGCCTGCTAACGTTTTGCCATGGGATGGGATTGGTGGCCTAACTAACTAGTGTTTCTCATATGAATATGGGCAGTAATCCTAACACTTTGGATGGACTACCCAATGGTCAAGTAGTATCAGGCATGAACCAATCATTATGTTTATTATGTGAGATTTAAACATAAGAAGGGCTCAGGTGGCTTGTGGACTGTGTCAAAAGGTCAACAAGTTCATTTTTACTCCAGTGCTCTGCCTTAAGACAAAAATCCTGCAGCGTCCCAAAACTGCAAAAGGATCCACTGAATGTGGCAAAAATGTTTTTTTTCCAATTTATTGACACGATGCCATTTGATTAATTGTTGAATTGCAGAAGGATTCAGAAAAAGTCTTCAACATAGTTCACTTTCAAGGCAATTCACATCAGTCTAAAAACTAAAAAAAAAAGTCATCTGTTATCCAGTTTTAATCTATGAGGTCAATATAAGAGTTGAACCAAGGTGAAGTGCCCAACACACTTTGACCCTACCAATCTTTACATTACAGAGGTATTAATAGACACTGATCTTTTAGAACAGGACTTGGAGAAGAACATAAATGTTACTACTGGAGACTCAGTGAAGTAGCTCCACTCCTTCTCCACTCACCGATCCAGCAACAGTCCATAATCCTGCAATCCACATCCGCCTTCGCTTTTCAGTTCCGCAAATACCTGAGTGAAGTAATGTGGGTCCGCATTGATGCGCAGCATCTTGGCACTCATGGCATTAATGATGGCCAGGCATCGGTCCCAAAATGCCTCCTTAGCTGCCTCTACCAAGAAGGGCTTGAGTGGGTAAGAGATCTCATTGCCCATGTATGAGTACGACAGGTAAAGGCAGGTGAGAAGGACAGCTTGTAGTTCATGTTCCGAGGACACAACCTCACCGTCCACCACATCTCGACACAACATATAGATGAACACTACATTTGCTGGAGTCACAAAGGCTTGGTCCTGCCAGCCCTGGAGTAGAAGTGATCGATCTACAGCACGAAGCCAAAGAACCGGATCAGAAGGGGAAAGGAGCTTAAGCCGATAACATCGTCCACATAGAAATTCACCCAAACATCGCAGGAGTTCACTTGTAGATGCTTGGACAATCACTCGTTTCGGGGATGAGGTCCCGTGAGATACTTTTTTGACTGAGGAAAGCTGCTGTGGCTTAACATACCCCAAATTCAACCCCATTCCCAAACCAAGACCTGCTGGACCATCATAGCTGGAAAGGTTTGCACATGACAGTGACTTTTTCACATTCTCCCGGTTCAGGTGTAAGACAGGGTCTTTTGGGTAGATGTGGTTGTTGTTGTGAAGCGGAGCTCCAATGGCTCCTTGGCTGGTGGGAAACCCTTTCTTGGAGGAACCTCGCTTCTTAGTGGAGGCCACCAGACGTTTCCAGGTGAGTGCGGGCAGGAAGATAGATTGTCCTCTTGATTTGAGCCCTTGCTCCTTCTGTGCAGTCAAAGAGCGGCTGCTCAAGCTTGGGTACCGGCTGAGGGAGTTAGGCCGGTCGTCATAGTAGTCAGATTTTTGGGGACCCGGAGAGAGGGACAAAGCGGTGCCCATGATGAGAAACCCAATGAATTTTAAATACTATGCTGAGGGATGGGGTCACACAGGATAAGTTCTGATGTTAAACAGTGTTTCCTTCACTGGTTGAAACCCACGATGTCCATACAGGGAGGGTAAACGGCATGGATAGACCTTAAAAGAAACAAACACAAATTTAAATGAGTCAACTAATACAAGTTAATCTAAATAAAACTAAAAGAGTATCCTGTTTCCTGCTACTTTCCTAATTAACCTCTTGAGATCATTCTATTCTCATCTGAGAACAAAACATTTTGTCTCCACCACACTGTATGTATATCCTCATAGGATCTTCATATACATGACGTACTGTATTACTCACTCACTCACCATCTATACCGCTTTAGCCTGTTTACAGGGTCACAGGGGCCTAGAGCCTATCCCAGGAGACTTAGGGCACGAGACAGGGTACACCCTAGACGGGGTGCCAATGCATTGCATGGCACACACACACACACAAACACATATACACATGCTCATTCACAGACTAATGGTGACCATTGTTCAACATTTACACATGACGGGCAATTTGGGAACACCAATTAGCCTAATCTGCAGGTCTTTGGACTGTTGGAGGAAACCCGAGTACCAGAAGGAAACCCATCAAGCACGGGGAGAACATGTGGGAATTGAACCCAGACCCTGGAGGGGCAAGGCTACAGTGTTAACCACTCCTGAGTGGTATTAATATTTTATAAATTCTTTCAGCTTGAAGACATTGATCAAATTCTATAAGCAGAAACACTGAAGAAGAATTATTAGGGACACAGTATTAGAGTTTGGGTCTAGGTTTAAGGTCTAAGGTCTGAGGAGTTAAATGAATCTAAACATCTTGAGCGAAGACAAAAGTCATAATAATACATGCAATTTCTCAAGCCTGTGTGCATTTAAGTGTGTAAGCCTATGTGTGTATGTGTAAAGTTTTTCAGGTCTATACACCTACAGAGTTTTGCATTTTATACTGTATACATACATTTTCACTTTCATATACATGCATACATTGACATCATAAAGCACATGAAGAAGAGCAGCGTGTATAAACTGATGTGGAGATGGATATGATGCTCACTTACCCTGGTGATATCCGGCCAACCCCAGTGAGGACGCACAGGTCACTCCGACTCACACACACACTAAAGGCAGTGCTGCTGATTAATGATGGTAATCATCAGCAACTCAGTATAATAAGCACTTCAATCGGAACGCATCATTCGTTCCACTTTGTGAGTGACAGGCTGTGTAGAGTCCAGACGCGCCGCCGCCGGGTTCATTTCCACAGACAGTGATGAAAATTTCAGAAGAAACGCTCATGCGGCACTGGTAGAGTTTTTAATAAGAAAGAAAGAAATATATACATATAGCCGCAGGGTAAGTCCGTGGACGCGAGGACGCGAACTCGGTACTGCACTCCTTCATCCCTCCGTGCGCAAACTAGACCGAACTGAACTGCGCGCAACTGAAGGCGCGCTCCCGGTGCTGAAACTCATCCATGCGCGCCACCGACTGGCCGGTAGGGGGGAGAAAGTTCAATGCACTCTACCAATGGACGTAGCAGGTGAAAAGTAAATAAGTAACATCATCATCATCATCATCAATAATAATAATAATAATAATAATAATATAGAACTATAAATGAATGAATGAGCCACAGTAGAAGATAGATAGATAGATAGATAGATAGATAGATAGATAGATAGATTGATCAATTCAGATTAGGATATGTGCAGAAAACAGAGCTAGATAAGCGTAATGTTAC
>JAOTRS010000012.1:16883209-16897077 GCA_028565755.1 Dinotopterus cunningtoni | reverse complement strand
CAGACACACCCAAAAGCAAATATACCCTTTTATACTCATTTGTGTCATTTACTATTCAACTTTTTTTTCTAAAGGATATATATTTGAAACATTTGTTTCCTTTGTGATTTGTTATATTATTGTTCGGTTCATTCGAGTGACTGATATGTTTCTAACTAACTAATAATAAAAAAATAAATCCCACAAAGCAAACCAAGTCAAAGACAAATAGAGAGAGAAAGAAGGATAGCGAGAGAGAGCCTCAGGCTTGTGCTCGGTTTCATTTATAAAGTGGCATCCCTGAACGAGCCGTACTGCCCTTCCTCGATTGCCTGCCAGATGCCGGATCCCTCCCGACTGTTAATTTTACAGCAAAACAATCCGCTCATGCACCATTCGAGGTGGAGCACCCAAACACAGCGGGGCATCGTAAGCCTCAGGCCTGGCGCTGACCAGCACAAATTACAGGCAAAACATGCTCGGGAATTCTGCGAGAGAGGACCTAAACCACACACACACACACACACACACACACACACACACACACACACACACACACACACACACACACACACACACACAGCCCACAAGCCTGAGACTCCTCCGTCCAGCTGATAATGGAAGCCTTGCTTCATTCGACGAGAGAGAGAAGGAGAGAGAGTAGGAGAGAGAGTAGGAGGAGGAGAGGGGTGCGTCACAGCTGTGCAGGTTGGATAAGTGAAGAATCCTGGGCTGTTGACAGACACTGGAATGTGGACAAATGGCGGAGAGAGAGAGAGAGAGAGAGAAGAGAAATCTTCCCTGGGGACAAAGCCAGCAGCGATTTTTCACGAGAGATTACACGCCGACTGACAGTTCATCACAATGTCAGAGACGTTTTGGGGAAACCGAGCTGAGCTCCGAGTGTAAGCCAACACACACATATAAACACTTCAAAACAAATCATCCCCACAAGCCCGGGCCAGAGGCCAAGCGCCTTAATAAAATATTATCCATCTCAAGACCATTTAAGACTGCGTTTCACGAAGGGTTTAAAATCTAATTTAAGAAGTGGGAAAAGGTTCAACGGATACAGCTTTACGGATACAGGAACAACACACGGGCCGAGTTTAACCCCGAACAAGATAGAATAAAGATATAAAACAAAATAAAACCTAGTTAAAGTCGCCACCGTCACGGTCTGCTGTTACAGAAGCCTTTATTGTGTTAGGCCACATTTTACTGGTCTGACCTTTCCGAGATTATTCCTATTAACCGCATCTGTAGTGTACGTACAACGACCTCAAACACAAGTCTGACGCTTGCTTGTAACAAAAAAATTAAGCAATGTTTACTTAACACTCGCTTTTTTGAGCGTAGCTCTCTGGGCATCACTCACTCACTCACAGTCAGGAGACTTAGGGCACAAGGCAGGGAACACCCTGAACAGGGTGCCAATGCATCGCAGGGCACACACACAAATGAGCAATTTGGGAACGCCAATTAGCCTAACCTGCATATCTTTGGATTGTGGGAGGAAACCGGAGTACCCAGAGGAAACACACCAAGCACGGGGAGAACATGCAAACTCCATGCACACAGAGATGGGAATCGAGCCTGGTCAGGAATCGAACCCGGAACCTAAAGGTGCAAGGCGACAGTGCTACACCACTATGGGCACACCTTTCTCCTGAAATCAGTAAATCACATATTTCTGTAATTCTCCAGGCAAAAATGTTCTTACATAACTTAGCATTATACACTGGTTATACTGGTAACTCAAGGGGCAAATTACAGGCCTGTGTCAAGTACTGACATTAATTAAGGAGGTTTTAAATGACTGGAATCGGTTTAAGGAATGTCCGTCAAATTATGAAAACGTGTAAGGATAGTGCTGAACCTTCAACATCATCTTCAACAGATAATTCCCAAATCATTTTACTCCTACCAATGTGTGAACAGTTTAGAGTGCACCACCCGTAGGATTATAGAGGAACTGCAACATTTTTACCACCTCAAATGAAAAAAAAAAATCTATAAATCATAAATGTATTTTTGAAAATACAAACAATTTTAGAGTTAGTGTGGAAACACATAATTTGCCACACAAAAGAATGACGATCCATCACTGAAGCGATTTTACGTCACCTCATCTCTATTATATACATCACTATACATTATAGATAACATTATATATCACATAACACAAATGAAGAATTGGGCATTACCAGGGAGAATCTTAAAGACGCCGTAATGATTATAGTTGGGGTTTATAATGAAGTAAACAGATCACAATACCATACTGTGGTAAATGTGGTAAGCGAAGGGGTACCCAAAGAATGCATTAACACAGATAAGACTAGAAGGTGCACGGTTATAAAAAAAAAACTGGCAAGACATCCAAGGAGGAGGGATATCCCCAAGACGTCCCACTCTGACCTCTGCCCGCAACTCCGAGACTCAAAGGCTGAGCATGCACGGAGTATTAGAAGCAGACGGAGCAAGAAACCGAGCAACTTCAAACTGAAGCTGCGAAACATAAACCAGAGCTTTGTTAAAGGACGCAGCACACCTTTCACCGCTGGTCAGTTTGAAAAATAAAGAGCCTGGGGAGCGCGGATGATTCTGACGGATTAGCGCAGCTGACTCCACACGGGCCTGAAATGCGGGCGACGTGTCAAAGCGCTGCTTATTTACCCATTACTCTCTGCACAGAGGTAATCATGCATGTTTTTTTTTTTTTTGGCACTGTTTAAAAAGGCTCATGAATCACAAACTGTTCAACCGTGCCATACACAGGGAACGAATCACTTCAACCGAATCATCCGGGTGCATGTTTTCTCAGCGCTCGGTCAGCAGATGGTAAGGCAGCACCGACGTGAAAGCCGCCGGGGAATGCTGCGAGGTGAAGACAGAGCTCTGGCACTGCCTGGAGGTAATATCGTTATAAATCCACCTTAAAAAAAATTAAAATAATGGGAGTAGGGTGCACTCCTCCTTCTTGACCACATCCTCTACTCCTCTCCTCTATCACTCTCTCGGCCCCCGGAGCGGAACTAAAGGAGCCGACGACTGGCTTCTCTAGACAGCGCTCTTCCGCTGGAGCTTTCCACTCTCTCCCATCCTGAACAAGAGATCCTGAAACTCAATAACCCCACTGAGCTTCCTGCCCTGTGTGCTTCTTAATGGGGCAGATAGTGGCTCTCACAATGGCGTGAGTTTAATGGGAGGCCAAGGCCATGCATTATTCAACGCTGATAAAACCCACAATAGGCTGGGATCCTCATGGGGGAGGGAAGGGCGCCGATCCCCTTACCCTGACGCGCCAATCAGTCCTGGAAGAGCGGAGCGTTGGGATAGAGAGAGCAGGGGAGAATGACACTGCTGGGTGAAAGACAACAGAGATGAACAAGTGATGGGAGAAAGAGAGCCAAGGGAGCGTGCGGTCTTATTTTTACTCCACTGAATAGGAAACAGAGGAACCCTGCAAGACTACACATGCCTCTTTTTTTTTATTACCATTATATTATCTTGACCTGCTGAGGCTGAAAGAGTAACACTTTATCATCCGGAGGCTGAGATATGGGGTTAGAGGGCTAATGGAGCTCGGTATAGTTGGCCAAGATTCCAGAAAGTGACAAGGAAAGAGGAATAGAAGGAATGCGAAGCAAAGAAAAAGGAACTTTCTGACAATGACAAAAACGGGAAAAAAGTCAGAGAGGAGGGTGAGCACCTGCGGAGGAGGTGATGGAAGGTGGGGGGGATTACCACAGGATGTCCCTATTCATCCCAGTCTAATCTCATTCACCTCAGCCTTCAAAGCGCCGCCGCTCTGATGTCTCTACACGTGTTGCTGTCCCGTATCTCTGATTAGCTCTGAGACTAGCGGCAGGAGTGAAAACCAAGGAGATCGGCCCCGCCGGAAAACTACAGCAGCGCAGCCCGGACTCGCTCGGCTCAAAACACACAGGCTGGGAGGGAGGGGGAGGGAATGCTTTCATAACCTTCGAGTTACCTCGCTTTATAAGCAACAGCTGCTGTGATCTGCGGTTTTCCCCAAAGCTAGTTCAGCGCAAGCGCTAGTGTACATCACTAGTTGACACATGCACAATCCCGTGCTTTCGGAGGAAGGAAGACACATGTGCGTGCACACACTTCGGTCTTGCTTGAAAACTGGTACGTTCGAGAGGTTAATGCTTTTTTTTGCTATCAGGTCCTGCTTAAACAGGTTAAACAAAAACATGAACAAACCCTACTAAACCCCCTTCTGGTCAACAGAAGGGGTCATAAACAGGTCTTGGCGAGCCCTTGAAATCTCTTCTAATGCAATCTGCACTCGGAATCTTTGCACTTGCTGAATGAAGAAAAAAACACACAAGCGCGTTTGTGTTTGTCGTCGGCAGAGGTTAACGCTCGTCTAAAAGAGCATGAGATAGGAGTAAGGACGTGGGGGGAAGGGGGAGAGCTTTTGCAAACAAAAGCTTGGCTTAGGCACCCTGAGTAAACAGCGCAAACCTTCCACCTTCCAGTCCTGCCCCGGGGTATCAAAGCATTCCTTATCTGCAGGAGTCGCTCCTAATCTCAGCTGCAGACGAGAGGAGCAGGGGTGAGCCTCGGAGGGAGGGAGAGCGAGATGAATGAGTGGAGCGAGGAGATGGATGATGCCGTGAAGAGAGGCCAGGCTCCGATCGACCCTAGGGGGTGAAGCTATTTGAGGTTCAGAGAGGGAGGCTTGGCAATGGCTTAAATTCTTTGTGGGAACTGACAAACTTCTTTTTAAGTGTTAACATGATGTTTTTTTTTTCTCCCCTTAACAAGGCTCAGGCACCCTTTTGAGGGATCCTGCACAAGGGGTAAACTGCACATCTGTACCATGGTCGTTATAACATGGCCAAAACACACACTGGATAGAAGGAACTTAACGATCATCAAAGAACAGACTACAGACCCTCAATCCTTACAGAAGGTATCAGCAAATCAGCTAATATCAACTTAGATAAATATAAGCCGTTTAAACATAATTAATTTGATATCAGATTTTAAATGACGTGTCCCAAAAACAACTCAACATCAAGTCATGACGGTCCAGCTTTAATCATAAAATGCAACTGGTTTATTTAAAAAAATAAATAAATAAATAAATAAAAAATTCTCAAGTGTGCAGAGTGACAAATTTTGTTCACAGCTACTGGCTGATGTTCTCAGTCTAGCTCTTGCTCTCATTTTCTCTGTCTTACTTTTTCCTTTCTTTCCTTCTTTCTTTCTTCCCCCCCCCGCTTAAAATCTAAACAGCTCCAGATGGGCCACATGTTCATGATAAACTCTCCCTGCAGGGCCTGCCAGGACAGAGCAGCTGGCTTATAGGAGCACAGCCAGCAGCACGCGTGCAGAGTAGTTCATTCCTTGAGGGGCAAGGAGAACATCCTGAAGTCTGTCGAAGAATCCTGATAACACCGTAGTGGGTTGGAACAGTAAGGTCGAGCACCCATTGAGCACAGTACAAGGCCTAGTGTGAGGTCACTGCTTTGAAACCAGTCAGCAAGGCTGAAAACCTTAACGCCATGTAGAGTTAAGCAGCAGTACCCCAAAATGAGCATGGGATCAAATGGATAAGTGTACACCTGCTTTCGTCTTGCCAAGACAGCACGTCCACCCACATGATTGGGCATGAAAATTTTTGTAAGGTGTCAAAATCCTCCCATGCATCAATGAACTGGTCCAGCAGAATCCAGTAGAGTTAGAGCTTAACTAGACCATTTAATTGCACTGACTATGTATTGACCAATCAAAAGTTTGGATATAATTTAGATTATTTTCTACATTTTCTACAAGAACATTCATTCATCATTTATACTGCGTTATCCTGTGTACAGAGTTGCAGGAGCCTATCCCAGGAGACTTGGGGTACAATGTGGGGTACAACCTGGACAGGTTGCCAATCCACCGCAGGGCACACACACAACAGGCAATTTGGGAACGACAATTATCCTAATCTGTATGTTTTTGGACTGTGGGTAGAAACTGGAGTACCTGGAGGAAACCCACCAAGCACGGAGAGAACATGCAAACTCCATGCAATCGGACCCCAAGGCGGGAATCAACCCGGATCATGGAGATGCAAGGTGACAAATCCAAATCCTACACCACTGTGCTACACCATTCTAGAACAATACGGAATTTTTTTTTCAAAATAACACAAACGTCATTAGGTAATTAAGTAATAACAACAACAATCAGTTGTTATTTTAAGACATGAAGGTCAGTATGTCCAAACTTTAGACTGGTGGTATAAAATTATCCACAGAAATGTATATGATTGTTGTTGCCATCACAAATTTAACCTGAGAGCCAATTCCTGTATCAAACACACCTCAGGAAAAGAAAAAAAAAGTGCTGTGAGAAACCAGGGACAGACATTTCTTGTTGATGTAGTAATGACAAGCCAGAAAGCAAAGCTGACCTCCTGCTTGGAAATAAATAAGTGTGACTTTATCACCATTCCCCAAGGAGAACCCGACTATGGATGCTTAATGTAAACACAGCTGCCAGAGCTGAAGTGTTTATTGCTTTTCTGTCTGTCTGAGCGAGCAGGACCACCAGAGATGACCTCTTTTTCTTTTTTGACCCTTTACTTCCCATCCCCCTCCCACTGCCACATCTCACACTGGACAATGTTAGGGCAAGCACAAAGGGCAGAGATGCCAAGCGACCTGGTTTTCACACACACATACTATACACACACACTTGTTCAAAATTACAATTGTTTAAGACTATTTCACGCTTGGATTCTAAGAGACGGGCAAAAAATTGCAACTATTTAGTAATGGCATTGAACACTGCTTTCAACTACACATTTACTTAGGCAAGATGAAGATACCATGCCAGTCTTATCACCATCATCTATTGTGCTCGCATTTATATGACATTGTTGACCACAGGAACCCATCCAGTTGCACTGTGTAAGGACATGATGGAAGGAAAGTGATAGTCAGGCTGAAGTCATAGACTAGGAATGTTTGAAGATTTTTGCATGGCTGTTCCTTATCATTATTTAATTGAGTTTGCACAATAAAACTTTTTAAATAAATAGTGACATAATGAATACATGTCCAAAATGGAATCTTTGCCCAAAATACTTTGAATCTTTTTGTGCCCTACGATAAAGCTATAATTTTTATTTTGCTGACTTTGTGGAACATCCAAAAGGAAAGCAGACAGACCGGACGTCAACATAAAGCGCAATGGAGACCAATAAGCCTATAAAAGTCTGTACGTCCATCCCTTGTCCCCTTTTAAGATGTCTATCGGCGTTTATGGGCTGTTGACTGAACAGACTGGGTGGTTTAATGAAGAAACAAGACACCGCAGCTCAGACAGGTGCAACCACTCGAGCCATTCGGTCTTGGCCTTGTCTCTGGATTCACTAGCGAGCTAATAACTTCCACAAGCTTACAAAGATCCAGCTCCGGGCTGCCCCATGTCGCCCAAGCCCTGGGGAGTGTAACGGAAGTATGTCGGGACAATAGCGCACCAGAGAGGTGCCAGGAGAGATCTTGGACTGCTGTAGACAATTGAACATTTCATATGCGATAATGTTAGCCACTACAACAGAGTAAGAAATTCTTTTAATGACTCAAGGATGAATCATGCTTTTATATACACTCCGACTGTGTAATGAACAAAGGAGCCACATTCCATTTCTTATATGTATTACATGTTTATATAAGTATGCATAAACACACACACACACACAAATTGTCAGCATCTATAAGTGTGCATCATCCTTTGCATATGATAGCTTGACACTGCTTTCAAGCTCATCCTTTTAACAGCTTTTTTTTAATGATCATTATTATTTATGTTGCTCCTCAACCCTCTTCAACTGCGTGTCCAACTATCTTTATCCAGCCAAAGTCATTTTGCAATTAACACCTTAAAACACTTTAGTACGTCATATATCAATATTAATGCGTCAAACGATATCATCAACCTGTTCCATTCTCTCCATATCCAATAAAAATGAGCCATGCCCCACAGCCATGATTCCTAAGAACAAACACTTAAGCTAAGCCCTCGACCAGAGGACATTCCTGTTCAGTGACTCTGCAATCGTCTGGAGCCAAAAAGGCACACCTGGGCAGTGACTCAACAAGATCATGGAATCAAACAGCATACCTGGATGGCAATTTCTCACGCTACCCCTTTGTCAGCCCCCTCTGCGTTCGACTTCACACAGACCCTCTGCATGCTGAACACACAAATCATTACTCCTCTGAGAGTGAGCAATCATGCCTAATCTCTGTCTTTGTATCCAGGGATCGACTCCTGACACCGTTCAACACGCTGATCGGCATGCCGCATTCGCGACACCGAAAGGATTTACGGCTAAATCAATAGCGCCATTGTGCAGCTGGTGAAACAGGCGACCGCTGCACGTCTGCTTGAACGGGTGCACCGAAATCAACAACAGAAAAAAACAAAACAAAGTGGAACTGAGGAGAAGAGAGACCGAGGGAAGAGAGGGAGATGAAACTGGCAACAACTTGGCACGGATTACACAGTGCAAGCAAACAAGCATACCAGTAATGCCCACCATGAGAGGGAAATTCAAGTGGACAAACAAACTAGCAAGGAAAAACAAAAGAAGTCCTTGGCACTGGGTTCTTTCTTGCCAGTCTGATGGGTACAACGTGTGCCCCAAAGTCCAGTGTCAGTTATGGCTTTGGCAAACTCCAAGCCTTCTGCGAGAACTGCATCTCTTAGAAGCCTGGGAACGCAAACACAGAGCCGCTCTCATGCGTTCACCATGGCCTTCCCCAGCAAACTGGTACCCTGGCACCTGGACCTTGATGTGCTTTCACCACTCCCCTTCTCTCTGTCTCTCTTTCCTCCCCTTCCTGCTTTTTCATCTAGGCCAGGTGTAGAAGGCACTGGCACCTCCTCAATCGGACGCAGCCAAGCCAAGCCAAGCCAAGCCAAGAAGAACTGCACCACGGTCCACATGGTAGCCACAAAAAAGGCGGCAAAGCAGAGACAGCGCCAAGTGAGCGAGTCTCTCATTAACACTGAGCAGAGCTGCCACTCTAATGAAAGGCAGAGAAAGGCACTCGAGAACAAAATGCCGCCGTTGTTGACAGTGTGGCGACGGCGGCCCACTCTCTTTGTGCTTATTTAAATCTCTCGCTCTTACCCCCTCTCCCCCTCCCATTCCGTTTGTCTTTCTTCCTCTCCCCACCTCACCGTCTGTCTCTCCTCTTTGCCGCTGTTTTAATGATGGTGTCCAGAGGGCAGCGCTCTGATTAAAGTTTGCCATGCGGTATTAAATGACAGGTAGGACTTCAGGCAGGTGTTGCACGCTGATCCTCACCCACACAAACCGTACACAGTGACTCTGCCTTTTGCCCACAAGTAAGTACATGCTACCTGAGAAACCCAAAGACACACAGCGGTGCAGCAGTAAACGGATTTCCAGAAGGGGGCACGACAAGACATCTGCTGCAGTCTGGACGGTTGGGTCTGGTTTGTCCAGCAGTGCCTTTGATTTGGTGGCTCTTTTTTTTTAAGTTTTTGGTACTTTTGTTCCCTTGAGATCGAGTCAGTTCTCTTCAGGGAGAAAGCTGGCACTTCACTGGGCCTGAGTGTTTGCCGCATGTGTTCATGTGTGTTTGGAGGGGTTATACAGAGGGTCCCGGATGAATGGGTGCTTCATGAGGCCTATTCGTTTCATCTCTGGGCTTTCCTCTGAGATAAGTGTGCCTGAGTGTACACAAACTCTGATCAAAGGCAAACTCCTTCTGTTCCTGAAGACCAGGAAGGGTGTATCTTTAAGAACGCTTTACTACCTCCTGTGCAATTCCGGCCAGAATAACGAAAGCTCGTGAATTACGTTGGAGCAAGTAAGGACATGTACATGAAAAGGGATAGAAAGATGTTTATTTGAGCCTTGAGGGAATTTCTTGGGACTGGCATAAAAACAGATGCCCTGTTAGACAGAGGAATTGTCATTCCCTTGTAGCAGGTGTGTGAATGAACAGAATGACGAATAAGCCTTGAAAAAAGAAACAGATTTTTACAGTGTTGCTTCAAAACAGTAATGTTTTGGGTGATATTTACACAGGAACATTGCTGCTCCCGACCCATTGTAGAATGTTTAACAGACAAAAGCCTTTACTGACTTTCACAAAGTTCAAAACGTCCAAGTCTTTTCAAGGTGAAGCAACACACTACTAGTGCACAGTAATTTCCCACCTCCAGAGTCAAGTGAAAATGCATTCTAGTGATTAGCGGGAAAATATTTTCGCACTAATGTTATAAAGTAACAGTACAAATGGCACATGGTGAGGCGCGGCGACAGGGAAAGTGTGACCGGTAGCAAACAGTGCAGTGCAAGACTGTCACATGACTGAAAAGATGAGGAGAACGTCTACACGGAATTCCTCCAACGCTAATGGATTTAACCTGGGGATAATTACATTAGCCTGGCCAAGCAAAACATGAGCTTGGCTAGTTCAGTGGTGCTTTCATTCGCCTGACGGGTTAGCTAATGAATGTCTCGTTTGTCCAGGCATGGCTTTACAAGTGCTTACATGCTGAAATGAGAATTATCAGGATGGAAGTCGTCCGCGATCGTACCCGTAAAAATACGCTTCGTTTAATGAATATGCACTTCTTCTCCACTTGCTTCACTTCTCTAACCATGAGCCATTGAAAAGCAATTGAGATAAATAAATAAATAAACAGAAACCAAATCACTCCATTGCTTAGGTCAAATTAGTTAATTTTTCCCCTTATTTAAAAAAAACAACATCATTTAAACACATAAGCGCTTGTTTATTTGCCTGTAGCTATTAAGTAAAAGAATGCAATACTTTTTCAATGATGCAACTGCTTCTGCTTCGTTAGTGTGTTCAGGGAAAAAAAAACAAGCTTTAACATGGCAAAGAGTTAATTGCACGCTGTACACGAACACATCTCATTCCCCATCCTCTTTAATTATTAATTCAAACAAATACTAAGCACGGCTTAAAGAGCCTAATTAAAAGTGACAAGAAATGAAAATTAATTTCAAAGAACGAGTGCTTATTAGAAAGCCCTCTGATCCCTCCAAATGACAACTCTATTGTAGACACGGTCGCGCTATTGCTATCTCGCTAATAAGCGTGATGCGCAGCCTTAAACGACTATCGGGACCGATCGCCACGAAAGAAGCGAATTACGAGAGGAACGCGCGGGGTCACGCGGCGAGGATCTGCCTCATCCTCGGACTCGCAGATTCTCGGGATCCTTAAGGATGCTGATTTAATCGCCTCGCTGATAATAATGTCCCGCTGTTCCTTTCTGTCGGTGCTTCAGCTATAATATACACACACACACCCTGTTCCGATCAAACACACACCAATGCATGAAGGACAATTAGAAAGAAAGAAAAACAAGAAAAGCAGAATAAACATTTAGACAGGCCTCTATGTGTCTGTTGATTCTCTTCACCTCTTTTTGACTGGTCCATCTTCCCAGTACTCGCTCCCTCCGTCCGTGCTCTGAGAGCGAGAGTCGTCCCCTTTGTGTCCTCCTTTAGAGCCGGGACCGTTGACACTCGAGAGAGAACCTGTACAGACAGAAAGACAAACAGGGCATCATGTAACTGCTATGGAAAGTGTGTAGACATCAACATAATGAGGATTTCTTTTCGGAAGGAGTCTCCAGTGTCAAAACTTTATACCGATAAGAGGCGACAAGCTGCTTTTGTTTTACTTTTTTTTTTTTAATTCTGAAGAGAAATCGCTGAGGGAACGACTGTTTAGAGTTGCATAAGTAAATGATGACGGGAGCGAACTTGTTTTTGCAGACGTTGCAAAACGCTAAGTATAATTGGATTAAAAGCATGGTGCTCTTTAATGACTTTTATGATGTGCTGTTTTTGGAAGATGATCAACTCCGGGCGATTAAAGGTTCATGGACGGCTTCAACACAACTCCCTGTTGCTTATTATTTTCCCCATTTCTCAGCACAGAGTTTTATCCCTTTATGCACACGCATTTATGTTTTAAGTTAAAGGAGCTGAGAAACGGGACAAACTGTAAATACTGTATATGACACAAATAGACGCCCAGAGCTTTTTGGTTTCCCTTAGGCAGCAGATCACATACGTCAACGTTCACATTAGCACCAGATTTGACCGACTGAGACCATCGTGGCAAACAGGAACCAGGCACGAGACAGCAAACTGCAGGTAAATAACAGAGCAGAGATTGAATGGGAAAGAGACAGGAGGGCAGCGTCGGTTGTTCAGAGGGGCGGCTTTGACGGAGAACCTGTTTGTAGAGAAGAAAAGGAGAGCAGAGGAAGCAAGTTCAGGCAGCTGGCTGTTTGGGAACAGAGCAAAACCCCAATGTGTCATCAGTGTGTGCCTTCACACACACACACTGCGGTAGGTTGGGTCTCCTAAGCTTTAGACACGTATGAGCACACACACGTACACTCTCGCATGCAAGGCTGTCATCACTGTGCTTTCTTATAGACTAGTATCTGCCCTAGTATCTATGGATCTGCCCAAGAGTGTCGAGGCCACACACACACACACACACAAACAGTGTCAGCTTTCACATTCTAACGATCCAAAACTACCCTGAATATGAACAGCGTTTATATATGTATATATTATTTTTTTTTGCTTACGTTATAAACGATGTAACTCACCTAAGCCTTAGGTTCAAATGTGTCCAAACACTCACGCCACGATATGAATCACGGTTCCAAGTGGCTTTATTTTGTCATCACCACTCAACCCGACATGTTTTTCTAAGAGATTAGCGTTCACTTGAGTTAACCCACCGCCCCCCCCCCCCGAATCCTTTTTCAAATCATCAGTCAACCTTTAAACAAACAAGTCAAAGAGAGCGATGAAATTAAGCTTTTTTTTTTCTTCTGTAAAACAGCCATGAAAGGCTGAAGAAGGAGAAAAAAAAAAAAAAAAAAAAAGCAGGAGACCACCACGACTGCACTTCAAACCGGCCGGAGCGGCTCTGCGAAACATTTCAGCTCGAGATGCAGGAAAGCAGAACCACTCGAGTCAGAAGACGGAGCGAAGCGAAGGAGAGACTCGGGCGAGGGAGGACATGCTGCTTTTATATATATCGGCTTGCACGGTGCTGAGATGGAGAGATTGAGAGAGAGAGAGAGAGGGAGGGAGAGAGGGAGAGAGAGTGTGGTTATAACTGTAAACAGAGGAACAGTAAAAATTTGTAGCACGCCGTGTTTGCCGCAGACTTTAAGGCACTCCGGTTCAGATTTATGCCTCGCTTTTATGACTTGCATTTCAGACCTAACCTCCATTTTATTTCTGGCTCCAGACCAGGTAGTTTTCTGCAGGCCAGCCGCTCCTCGGGTGAAGCTTAAACACTAAAGCTGGCTGTTTGTTTTAGATCAGTGGCACTGGATGACCAGCAAATAAAAGTTATCACATGCTTTGACACCGAACATTACGAGAGTTTAAAAGGGTGAATTTATAAAGGCTTTTAGGCATGACGCGCAAAAAAAATCATTTTATACAAAACCGGCTGTTTAGTACAGATAGTACAGATTTAAAAGAAAAAAATCTATTCAGTTATATATGTGCGTATATGTAGATTTGTTTATTCCATTCCAGAATTTTACATTTTTCTTTTATTGCAGTGAATCTTCCCACACCATACTATCAAATTAAAATTTTATTTGTCACATACACAGGTCATACACAGTACGATATGCAGTGAAATGCTTATACAACAGCTCGTGACTTTAAAATCTAAATTATCAATAGAAATAAAAATAAATTAGGGAATAGAATAAAGAATAAAATATACTGAACAAAAATATAAACGCAACACTTTTGTTTTTGCTCCCATTTTTTATGAGATGAACTCAAAGATCTG
>JAOTRS010000012.1:16852777-16870526 GCA_028565755.1 Dinotopterus cunningtoni | reverse complement strand
CTTGGCAAATCATTTTGCTTCTTTTAAGAAATAAAATCCTAAAACTAGCAAAATAAAACCATATAAAATATACAAATATTGGTATAAAATATATACCAATAAAACAAACAAAAAAAAAACTCACACTTAATTAGTAAAACTTTAGGTTTAAAAATCTTACATTTCATATGTTCTTATTCGAAGAAATATTCAATTAATCTGACAAGATACAGGATATTTCTATATTGCCAAAACATGACTTTTTACAGTTTAGTGTCTGTTGAAGTTGTGCATGTGTGTCTACATGTTTATCTGGACTTTAAATCAGAACCTGGGAAACTAGTTGGAATAACTTAAGGTGATTTCTCTCGTAACTCGAGGTGCCTGAACGGCAGTGTGTATCACATGCAAACACACACTAACCGTTTACAAATATATAAATTCATATTCAGCTCGATAAACAAAGGTCAGTAATAGAAAACTGAATAAGGACCATTGCATTTTATTTAGGCACAAACTTGAAACTTAAGGGGCTAATTGAAACACAATCACCCCACCTTACACACACACAAACGTACACACACATGCATTTAGTGCAGGTGAGGAGTCATGCGGCGCGCTGAAGTAACCCTCTCACCACCTCCTGTGTGTCATTTGCTACAAAAAGCCCTGCTTGCCCGCACACGCTCTTTCTCTCTCTCTCTCTCACACACACACACACAAACTCAGACAGTGAAGAGGTTCCCTAATGACTCAGGCTTCTTCTGGCTTCAATTAACAGACACGTCCTTCTGAAGCGTGCCGCGGCTGGAGACGAACAAAGCTCCAATCACACTGTGTAATCAGCACGCAGGGATTTGGAGAGTCTCGTCTCTCAAGGGTGGCACAGAGGAAGCAACTCTCTCACACACACACACACACACATATATACACACGCACACCTACACACTCTCACGCAAACCCAGAGTAAAAGGTTCCACAGCTGGCATGAGTGTGTGTCCTAGCCACATCCGAGTGCTGTGGCACAGGCCTCCCACGAGCTCCAGCAGTACGTTTACACAAAGCGCTCCAACCACACACACACAGATACACACACACAGAGTGCATGCACATGCACCCACACACACACACCTCCACAGAGCAAGATGCATGGAAACATGTTTACAACAGCAGGAAGAGAGGTCAGAGTGAAGAGTGTGAGAAGAAACTTCAGCCACTGAATGAGCATCAAACATTACTACTTTATTAACAGCACAGTCTATTTATATATAGATATAAATATATATCAGTGCTGTCAATCAATCTAGTTACAGTAATTTTAAAATAGTCAGATTCACTTCTATTATAAACGTGCAGTGTTGGAATAAAGAAATGGATGACAACCTGGTTAGAGGAAACAGATTATGAAATTTCATGATATCTCAAACATTAACCTTGATTCACATAAATGTTACATTTGAATCTCAAGAATCAGACCGGCCCTCCATGCGATAGTTGTGTAGTACGGGATCTGGCAACTCACCCACAGCAGGGTTCGAACCCGGGTCCGCAGATCCAAAAAGCCTTAACCACCTGAGCCACCGCTCCTACATCTTACATTTAATGTATTCTTTAGTGTAAAAATTGTTCCCCTTGAAGGTAGCTTGAACAGACAAACTTTGGTTCCATCTAGAAGGTTTTAACAGTAAAACTTGCCAGTCTTCACACCTTGTGATGTTTCTTCAGTCATATTATGCGCATTAAAAGTGACATTTTTCTCACACGGTCGGGTAACTGCGCCGTGATTATGGGAAGCCATTAGGGTCAAACTTGGTCATATGATTAAAAAAAAAAGTAATGCGTTAAAATTAATCACATGCATTAATATTGACAGCCCTGATATATGTATACAAATGTGTATATGTATATATTTATGTGCATATATAAATAATATGATAACATGAATTCCGTACATGAAGTGTTTCATGCGTCCATCAATCGTACCATTGAACATTATGTTCATTTTTACCCATTTACAGTTACATTTATACCTGAGACTAATTACCGCCTGCCATCACTTATCTCATTACGGCAAATGCAAAACAGATGTTCTCCCACCGGCCTTGAATCTCTCCCTCTCTCAACTGTAAGATAAATCAGATTGCTGCGCTACCGAGAAGCCGAATGTTACATCATCATCATCATCACATCAGTGAGAAACTTTAGTCCATTGATTATCGTATATGGTTTCCAGAGAAGTGTACAAAGTTCCTGTCTACTATCGAGAGTTACTAAAGAAAGCCTTTTTTTTTTTTTTTTTAATCACAGCTCGCTAATATAACCCTGTGACTTGGACTCCCACCTCAACAGCTTCTGACCAATCAGGATCGAGAAGAACATGGGGAAAAATAAAACAACTTAGTCAGCAGCCTGAGTACAATCTGTATTGTCCAAAAATCGAGAACAGAGAGCAGAGTTGAGTCATCAGTTCCTAACACACACACGGTTGTGCTGGTCATGCTGTGCTCTACACTTGGCCTGTGGTGTATCTAGTGCACTCGATTCATGTGACTGACTCAGCGCTCGAGTAAGTGTGAACCCGAACCTGCTGTCTTCATCACCGTCCAGAACCAGCCAGCAAGGACAAAATTATCATTTCTTTTAGTGCACGCACACACACACACACACACTTACACTTACACACACTTACACACACTCCTCCCTCTCCCTCACCTCAGTGCCAGGGCCTGTCTACGGGACGCGAGCCAGGAGGTGTGTGCAGAGCCGTGGGCTGACGTCAAAGCGGATTTTCCTCGGTCCGCAGCCGGCTCAGAGCTGGAACGCGCTCGTAAACGTCAAACTTTTATTTATTTACGTTTCGAACCGAGGGCTCCTCCCTGGGACTTTGGAATTTGGACTGGCTGATTACACGAGCCAGCTTTCAGGCTGGGATTTCAGCGCAAGCCGACACGTCAGCGACAAACCTGTTTAATACGCTGTTCCTCATTTTAAACCTTTAACAATATTAAGAGATTCCTTTCGTTTCGATTTTGGATTAAATGAAAGCCTTGTGATCTTTTGAGATACAGTAGCAGGACAAAAACAATTTGGTGTGTGTTGTGCAGTGTGTCTAATTGCTGGTGTTTTACCAAATGTGTTAAATGTCCACTCTTTCACTGTAACCAGAAGTTATGGAAAGTCATGCGTACAACCGCTGTACACCACTCCTCACACACTGAAAGTGAATTCTCCATGCTGATTCATCAACTGTTTATAACAGCAGCTCACACATTGTGTTGATTAGAATTCAAACAGTAGGTTTATATTCACACACTATTGGACATCTTGGACAATGCTTTTAACTTTGTGGCAACAGTTAACAAAGGGAAGGTTCTTTTCCTTTCCAACATGACTGTCTCCCAGTGCACAAAGCAAGGTCTATAAAGACATGGTTTGATAAGGTTGGCGTAGAAGAACTTGACCGGTCCTAACACAGAGCCCTGACCTCAACCCCATCGAGAACCGTTGGGATAAACTAGGACAGAGATTCTGAGCCAGGCCTTCTCGTCCAACATCAGTGCCTGACCTCATAAATGCTCTACAGAATGAACGGGCACGAATTCCCACAAAAACACTCCAAAATCTTGGGGACAGCCTTCCAAGAAGAGTGGAAAAAAGTGGAAACGCACAAATTAAACATGCACACATGGCTATAACAGTGTAACACTTGTTTTGCGGATTTTCCACTACATTAAATGTCTCCATAAACAGATAAAACACAATGTGTCACCAATTAATAAACTTTGTTTTCTTTCAGAGACGTACACCAACACAGGAAATATTATCTTTCGAGTGTTAAGAATAACTCCATGTCACTCTGGGCAATAACCCCACACCCAGTCATTGATTATTTTCCTGTAATTCAATGATGCCAAGAAATGTATTTCTCACGTGTGACCTTTATATTTATTGTCTCTAAAAAATAGGATTTTTACTCCAAGTAGAGTTCCTATAGAAATAACATCCTGTTAAATGTTGTGCAATTCTATATCCAAATCTATAAAAATGACAAAAATCTGTCTGTATCTGTCACCAAGTGTCGAGTGCGTTATAATCGGGATTTCCCCCAAAATGCTTCTTGTCTAAACTGTGAGAAACGTCAGGAGGAAGCACCCGCTGCGCTTCCTCCTCCAGCGCGGCCTGCTCGCCGATTTCATTACAATCTCGCAGCTGCACCGAAATCCACATGGCTCGACAAATGCTGAGCAAGGGCTTAATTTAGGATTCAAGAGACAGGAAAGACGAGAGCGTGTGGGAGGATCATGTGAGAAACGCAACATGATGAGAGGTGAGGGAGAGACGGAGGAAGAGGAAGCTGAAAAAACACCACGGGGCAGACGAGAATCTATTCATATCCGAGTCGTCCTAAATCTGTGTCTGGAACAATCCGCACGTTGCTGTCCATCTCTCTCCCTCTCCGCTTCCAGAGATAAATCAATCTGGCGTTGCACTTCATTGAAATGAATTGCTCGGGAATGGCGCGGCAGGCTGTGCGGCCTCTCGCCGGTGCACAGATTATTATTCATGGATGCGTCGAGCCTCACGGGAGCTCGGAGCAGCACGACAAGCCTCGCACTTCACTGAAAACACACACACACACACAAGCTGCTCACTAACACCTAGGGGCCATTTGGGCTCTGGACTTCATGCTTATTGTGTGCAATACAGGTACTCAGCTTACACTCGAAACAGGAAAAGAAAAGCCCGTCACAGTGACTGGCTCAGGTTTTCTTCCTGATGATGCAATAAAACAAAACTTGGCTGCGAAGAAGCCAGGAATTGGTTTTGTACCATTTATATGAGATGAACGGAATAAAATATATATATATATACATACATACATATCTATCTGAATCAATGCACAGGACGGAAAGAAGTTATTGAACCCCTGAAAGTTAATAAGGATTAACTAGCAATAATCGCGCCTCGGACAAACCTCATAGGCGACCATACTACCACTGAGCAAAGCACTGAACTAGTGATCAGAAGGTCTTAGGTTCAAAACCCACAGCCACCAAGTTGCTACTGTTGAGCCCTTGAGCAAAGCCCTTAAGGTTGTTAGTTGTTAAGAACAACTTGAACTAACTAAACTCAATTCATCTGAATTACTGTAAGAAAATGAATGGACTGAATTACCGAAAAGACATTGACTAAATTGCTTGAAAAAAGCTTACATCAATGATTGAAAGATGATACACTAATGTGCCGAATTACTGAAACAAATTCAGACGAGTACTGAACGGCGTTACGCTGCCGAGCCAATTTTTTTTTTCTGTTCATCTAAACTAAATTACGCTGAAGCAATTTGTTCCAAACTAAATTCTCCTTAAATAAATGATTCAAACCCAACTTCAAAATTGGAGCGTGCGCCAGTCTAAGTTGGTGTACAAGGGTTTCTGTGTATGGTGGAGTTGAGGATTTTCCAAACGGTTAGCGCTCAAGACACAGTGAGAGAGCGAGCGCACACACTCGGAGAATACGCTGCTGCACGAGGGCAAACAAAACCTCCCGGTGTCCTGGGATGCCCTCCTGAGTGCTGGCACAGGCGCGTTGCGCAGAGCGAGAGAGAGGTGTTTGTGCCAGGCCACACTCCTGACTCACATGCTGTCCAGAGCAAACCAACAGCTGGGCTCCAAACACACACACACACACCAGCCACGGTGCAGACTCGGAGCTACCGCTTGCGGTCTCTCACTCACACACTGCATTAGTCTCACACCGACGGAGAACCTGGTGCAGCAGTGCAGCGTGTTATAGGAACTCCCTTCGCCAACAGCAGAACAGAAGACGTGAACGAGTTACAGGGGGAAAACCAGACTGTATTTTGGCCTCCTGAAGAAAAACACGCAAGGGGTTTTAGAGATCCGGTCCACCGGGCTCCACACTGCCTCCGTCTGTCTGTCTGTCTGTCTTTATTTCTGTCTCCCCCTCTCTCCCTTGCGCCCTCCCTCCTTCTCGGTCTCTAACAAGCTTCATAAATATACATCAGCTGGAGCTGGACACCTTGGCAGCTTGAGCGCTTCTTTAACTGTCAGTGCAGTAACGAGCTTTTTCGCTTCGTGCTCACTCACCTGCATCATTAACCACGAGCCCTGGCACCGCGCGTCACACCGCCCCGCGTGCCAATCACACAACAAAGAGGAGTGTGACACGGCCAGGCTTCATGCCCCGGGCATCAGAGACAGGGGCGAGATGGCAATTACCGTATTTCCTGGAGTAGAAGACGGGGGGTTTTCCCCCCCTTTCCGCAGAGAGACGGGATACGAACCTGACGGAGGGAGTGAATTCCAAATAAACAAACAAACAAACAAACAAACAAACAAACCGCCGCTCCGGGAATGGGGCTCGAAATTCTAATAAACTTTAGGAACTTAGGATTACTCAATCCTGTCATTTCTAGCACTGCTCCACTCGAATAAAGGAATGTTTCTAGAAGCAGCACCATTAATTTAGCTCATTTTTGCTCTCCGTTTTAAACCGGATGGTTTTCCTTCTATGGTGTCTTTTGGATTATTGGAAGACATTAGGCATGGTTGACTTGTACCGTTCCTGAGGAACTCTGATACAGCAGGTAGCGGTACTTGGGTTTGTAAGCCGCCATTAAACACAAGAGAATAAGAGAATGAGAACGTGAGAAAAGGGTGCAAAAGCCATGCTCTCGCAAGAGTGGCACTGAGATTTCGAACCAGACTGGCGGCACTGATCGTCTCGCATCTAAACAACGATCTACTTCCTTTCTTAGGTACGACTGGCTTCCATATCCGATCCGATCCGTGGCCGAGTGTACTGTATAGACAACCTGTTTAAGCGGTTCCCAAGCATGGAACGATTCTGTTCTCACTGATCAAAACGATCCAGACTTTGGGCTTGGAAGCGATCTCCGAAACACCCTGAAGTCAAGTGCTGCATTCGAGTTACCGCGAGTGAGCTAGGACGTGGAAAAACAGACGCCTTCACAAAAGCGTGTTTTATTAGCTACATCCTAGCCAGCAGGCGTTAGCGTTCACGAATTTATGACGTGCCTACATCTTCAAAATAGAAATCCATTTCGTCCGAGTTGTAGATTTAACCCACTGGCATGTCCGTGTTATCTGATCTAAAGCGAACAATGAGCTACTATAAACTCATTTAATCTTTGACCACGGAGGAGTTGCTGAACTCGTGCCTGGAGGAAATCATTACAAAAAGAAATTCTGATCCCGCATTCCGAATTCCTCGGCGTGCACAAGTACGAGTCGGAATCGTGACTGATGTTAAGCAGGAATGTGGCTCCAGCGGGATCGGAAAACGTGTCAAAGATCTCCTCGTGCTCAAGGATCGGCGCGGAGGAAAAGTGTCAAGCTAAAGGCGAGCTAGTTAAACCAGTTAGTCCGGCAACAAACGTGGCGCAAAAATAAACAAACTCTATATTGGTGCATGTTGCATCACTGCAGCTAGCGGAGAATTTTCCTCTCACACACACACGCGATGATAATCCTGTACAAATCTCTCTCCACTCATGTACTAATTACTCGATTAGCCTTCCTGATATTTACCCGTGATCATCTTGCACATCGCCTCCCCCCTCGGTTAAATGCTAATGAGAAGGTTATTCAGCACTCCTTCACACCGTAGTGCGAGTCCGGTGTGTGCGTGTGTGTGTGTGTGTGTGTGTGTGTGTGTGTGTGTGTGTGTGCGCGCACGCGTGCATGGAGGTGCGGGAACCCGGTCGCAGGATGACCTGTACGTGAAGTGCTTAAGTGCTGCTTATGATTTTATAGCGCACACAGAGGCAGCAGTGGGGGGGACGGAGGAAAGAGATACGCTCATCGTTGGTTAACCTGTTAAAGAGCAGTTATTAAATTGTGTGCATGTGTGTGTGCTTGTGCAGGGGTGTGTGTGTGTGTGTGCGCATGTGGATTTAATCATACCCTGTCCCTGACGGATGAGATAATTAAATTCTCTCCTTGCGGCTTGACATTGTGTGGTTCAGAGAGATGAACGAGAGTTCCAGTGAAGCTCTTGTGGTTTGTTTATATGCAAAGATGTTGAGCCCACACACACACACACACACACACACACACACACACACACACACACACACACACACACACACACACACACGGTCTGCATTATTCACACAGATCCATATGGACCAGCATTTACTGAGAGCACTAGAGGTCATCAGGAACATATGTGGGCCATCACACACACACACACACACACACACACACACACACACACTCAGAGTAATACAATTTATTAGATTAACAAGTTGTAAAATAATGGCAGGCTTATTGAAATGCTTAAGTTTGTGCTCACACAGTTGTCAAACTTGGTTTTAATGGGAACGTTGGTTAAAATGGAAGCAATCCCAGAACTCCCATCATGCAACTGTCGGGTTCCTGACCCAGAGCCTTAACTGTTCAGCTCTGAGAAACCAGAGAATGCAAACCTAGACTTGGCTGCTAAGGAAAACGTCCTTTTTCTTTCCAATTGCATGATTTTAGAATTACGGCTAACGTAAACCGGTTAAAAAAACGTGTCTGAAACACGTGCGCGTGATTCACATACACTAAAACATCAACAATTATTCCAACTATTCAATACTGATTCGAACAAATGCTTTTTCCGTCGACTCCGAGATCACGGCGAGCAGGTGGCCGCAGAGGTCAGAGGTCACCCCCACCAGTCACCCCGCGGGAAAGGGTTTACCCTCAGTGCTCAGCGTGCCTGTCAATCAACACTGATTATGAGGACGCACTGGATTCACCCTTCTCCCCGAGCCCCACCCCCCGCCCCCCTTTCAACCCCAGCTGAAGAAAAGAGGCTTTTAACATGACAAAGTAGCGGCGATTTTCGCAAAAGAAAAGAAAGACTGATAGGACGGGAGAGGGGTCTGCGGAGGTGGGGGAGGAAATTCCCAACGGGATCCCCGAATCCCCTATCGCCTCCAACCATCCTGAAAGGTTGGTCTTTTAAAATAAAGGGAAGCTCAGAAGGTTATCCGTCCATCCCGGTCACCGGAGTGGAGCTTTATCGGGCTGCTTTCTTCACATCAAGTTCAGTTCAAGCTCATTAGAATAGCGCGATATTAAGTCTTATGTGATCCTGTTCAACAGTCGGTGATGAAGCCAGCTTGAGTTAAGAGACTCGCTAGGCTAGTTAGGGAGGGAACGTGTTTCTAAGGATCCTGGTGTTCTTGATTGAGATATGGTTAGTTTCGGTTGTCATGGTAATGCCTTAAGGGATGATAAAATGACATGCAATTATTATTATTCTTGTTTTATTTAAGGCTGAGGAAGCCAACCCAGGTCTCTCCATCCTCAGCAGCTCCTACTTCAGGATTCCCAGACGTTCCCAAGCCCGGGAGGTCCTAGTTACGCACCTAGGTTTACCTCCAATTCAGCCAGAGCCAAGCAAGAGACATGCTTAAAAGCTGCCTAAACCACATCAACTAGCTCATCATCTTGTTTCAGATGAGCAGCACACCTCCTCACGCCATCATGAGAAGCAAGCTCATCATGAGAAACTGTAGGGGCGCAGAATGCCTGGCTCGAATTAGCGCACTCACTCCAGGAAATAGTGCAACTCATTCCACACATACACACATCTCTCTCTCTCTTCTACTCTTAAGTGATTTGAGACACAGCTAAGTACTGCACCGGGCCCGACACTGCACTTGATCTCCACACGGCCGTCATCAAGCCGACACACCTCGATCCAACTTGAACGCTCGACAAGCAGACGTCATGACACCCGCTGACAGGAGACAATTCATTTCCAGCAACACTTAAGAGTAAAAAAATAAAAACAGTGCAGTGCCAAATCCAAACAATCAGGTGATGATCTGATGTCGGAAGATGTGGTTTCTACCTGCATTCCTACAAACCTTGGCTTGAGCTCAGTTCGACTCAGTTTACAGAACAACGCAATGGTTTTACATACTAGCGATAGCGAACTTTAAATCAGATGTAGGCTGTTGATTTGTGGCCATTATAATGTTTTTCCTTTAATTCTATAGCACTTATGTTTTTCGTCATGTTTGATGGAAAGCACTAATCTTCTGCTCCACACTCCGGTCCAGTAGCTGGCAGTATTGCCCCAACTGCTTATAAACTCAAAAGAAGAAGCAATACTCTCGCAAAATGTGAGTATTTGCAGGAAAAGTTCCAATCTCCTGCTAAAGCTGTGCTAAATTTGTTAATTGATTTAGATCATTTAACGTTTGTATGATAACCTACATAATTAAAAAATTGTAAATCGATTCTGAATTAAAAAACGAATTGACCAACGAAAGCCTGATTAAAACGCACAGCTCTAAGGAGTATAATACACAACTGCCGCACGCACAACACATCAGCGACGCAACAAAATCTCATTTTAACCCAGGGTGAGAAAAGGTGAGAAAACCACAGAAAGAAAAAAAAAAAAGAAAAATGTAGCGTTTAAATGGAGCGCGAAAACTCCTCTGAGGTGCAAACTACATTCCTGCCATTCAGCTAGTGTTTCCTCTCCACACACACACACACACACACACACACACACACACACACACACACACCTATCAATCAAAAGCTCTGAGCGCAGATGTTCAGAGCAAAGGCCAAAAAAAAAGCCCAATTCAGGTCTGTGCATAGAGAGGAAGAGGGTGAGGGGGTGTGTGATGGACCTCATCTCTCATTCCAGTTTATCTTTTGTTTTATCTCTCCTTTCTCAAGGGCACAAGGCAGCCTTTCCGGCTCAGACGACCTCCGACCTCGCCTTCTCATCACACAACGGCGAGCCACCGGTGCGCGCATTCCGCATTCAAGGACGCATTTAAAAAAAAAAAAAAAAAAAAAAGGCCATATTTTCCATACAATAAAAGAGAGCATAAATTCTGGAGTACAGGAAGGTACACTTCAGTTTTTAGATTACAAGGAGAGTTTATTGTGGGGGTTGTTTTTTTGGTCATGGCTATGCATGTTTGAGAGTAAGCTAAGCTGAATTGATTCTCAAAAAAAAAAAAAAAAAAATTATATTATATATTAATTAATACTAATAAAAAAAAAACACCATATGTAAAACACAGTGGTAGCCAAAAATTTTGGGACAAATGAAAGTCAACGTTTTAAAGACGACATAATTGTTAAAAAAAAAAATTGCAATGTTTAAAAAACTGTAGTCGCACACAGCTTGGCACAGGTTTTTACGACAAATGCAATCCTCCTGACGCAACCCTCCCATTTTATCCGTGCTTGGGACCGACACTACATCCAGTAGCTGGAGTTTGGGCGTTGGGTGGGAGTTGAACCCGGGCCTTCCACATGGCAGGCGAGAAACATACCACTGAGCCACCAATGGCCCAAATAATAACAATTACACTAATAAGAATTTGTGGAACAATCAATATTTAGTATGACATCAAAACCTGCTGGATACAGCTGGGCTGAAAAGACGTCCGTAGTACTCTGGTGGCACTCCATCCATGCTCGATCGCTTCCTGAAGATCATGTACAGACAAATCTCCCAAAGCAGTTTGCAGTTTACTTTAGTTTTAGACATTTTTCTGTAGAGGTGGACATCCCGGCTTAAAAAAAAATAATAATAAAAAAACCTGCTACATTTTGTTCTGTACATTAACTAAACCAGCTGATTCTTCAGCATTATTCTTCAATCAGATGGGCGAGACTTAATTAGTGACATCACCTGCTACAACCCATGACAGATGTTGTTTTTGGTCACCGCTGTAGTGCATGTTGGAAAGTACAGTAACGTGCGTTCCCACAAACGTACTGGAAGTCCCATGTTTGAACATGTACACCTCAAACACTCGGAAAACAAAAGCATGCAACAATGCAGAACCTGCGTATTTAATCTTAAAAAAATTTTTTAAATAAAAATTGGGGGTTTATTGTGTAAACAGAGGCATGTATGTATAATCCATGCCTTGTCATGTCCTCAGGCAGAAGCAATAAAACACCTGAACGTCTTTCTCACACCTTAGTGCACACCCAAAGCACCATCCATCACTGCCGCCGGCCACAAAATAAACAATCACGTGAAAGATCAATCAACGTCTGTTTAATGTACCGTGTTTGCTGAGCTCTCTCCATCTCTTACACACACCTATATATACACACACATGCACACACCACCGCTCCAATTATAAATTTAGAGCAAAACTGAATGTGCAGCGGCAGGTCTTGCGTGAGCACGCACACGCGCACACACACACACGCAAGCTTTGGATATAATTTACAAGGCAAATCTCAGTGCAGTATGTGTGTGTCATGCTGGCAAAGGCAGCTCAGGTCATGTTAAGACAGGTAGCAGAGCCAGTAGCTGGTGAACGTGCCAATCATAGCTGGCATAGACAAGAGCGAACAAAGTAATATTAAATAAGGGGGAGGTTTAACTGTTTCCATCACTCATCACACACCACACACAGACAGACAGACAAAAATATACACACACACACAAGGCTGTGGTCCAACTGATGTCCTGTGTCTAATAATGTTTGTCTGAAATTCTAAACAAATTGCTTTATAAGTTGGATAAAGAAAATGCAAATGTGCGCATTTCCATCCTCTAACGATATTAACTAGATGACGCAACCTAAAGACGAGCTGCCAAGCACACAGTCTCGGCCTAGATCCAAGACAGCAGTACTAAAAAAAAAAAAAGCCAAAAAAAAAAACATGCGTTCTTCCAAAATATAGTCAGTGTGGTGAAAGAACTTTTTTTTATTTAGTGTGTTTTTAATCCCATGATCCGTCACGGCTAAACAGATAAAAATCACTGCTTTTGCCTTAATCTAATAAATTAAATTTTTTATTACGAACCAACCAATCAAGGTATCTAGCAAATTTACTTACTATACTTCATACGTTTTGTAGGTTGCAAAAGTAATCACGCCCGCTTCATGTCTAAAATGTTGGTCCCTGTACCGTGCATGTAGCGTTCTGAATGATTGTGTGTACAGTTCCAGCAGACAGATGCGTCTCTTCCACAATTTGGCAACACACTATCCATCGATTTTCAAAGATCAGGCTCGGTAAACATTTACGAGAACGACGGCAGTATCCTCAAAGCCTCCTCGGCCGGGATCATCATTCACAGATGTACTGCCTTCTTTGAAAGTGTGCGCCTCTGTTTCACTAACACTCTGATTTGTTGTTTTTTAAGCCTTCTTTCACCACAAATTTCATCACAAGTCCTGGTTTGACTTGAACGTCCCTCATCAATGTGAACAATCTGTTTTAAATCATCGTTGATCCCCAAGCCTGGAACGAGACACAGAAGCAGATAAAGTGCTTGGGGTACTCGGTCTGTCGAGCGAACGCCGAGCTCCCGACCGGCTCCGCAAAACCCCTCGCCACCACCAAGCCAGAAAAATAACCCGAGCCGTAACGCGATACTGTTCAGCCTCGTCCAGAACACACAGCGAGACACACAGCTGTCTGAGTGCAGGCTTTTTTTTTTTTTTTTGTACAAGCCAAAAATGTGTGTGTGTGTGTGTGTGTGTGTGTGTGTGTGTGTGTAGGCCAAGGAAACACACTGTGGCCCTGAAGGCTAGCCAGAGCTTCAAAGTACTCCACGGTGTGTGTTTGAGCAGCTGTACGGCTCCGGCAGGACCAGCCTGAGAAGATCGAACTCACACAACCATATTTTATACTTTTATTTAAAATATCTCAGCCACTAAAGAACCGTCAGGCAAATTATACCAAAGTTCCGTTAATGCATTACAAGAAAAAAAAAACAGGGAACAACGCCATATGTCAGTAATATACATTACAGGCCACACACACACACACACACACACACACACACACATACACTTTCAAGAACATTTAAAACACCCAGGCAGCGCATCAATGAGAAAAACATGGCAACCACAACGCAGCAAGTGTACAAATGTTTAGCATGTTTTTGATCTTAAGGAAAAAAAAAAAAAAGAAGAAAAAAAAAATAGAAAAAGGACAAGATGTTCAACATGGACATCAACAGCGGACAACAACATGGACAGTTCAACTGCGTCTTCCCCACATAAAGTAGGCTGTTGGACGAGACGGTCAAAACAAAACATGACATTTCTGTCTTTTTCGGCAGCACACGTACATTTAGTTAGCATTTAATGCTAAGTCATGGTCATTTCAGCAGTTTGGAGGGGTTTTTATTATTAATATTATTCATCTCCCAACATATCTGAGGTAAATGTTGATATTCTGGACATTTCTAAGTCATTACCCCCCACAATTGCTGTCTATGTACACTTCACAATGTGCTTAAGCTGAACTGTTAACCAAACATAGCAATTAGCAAGATTAGCATTACAAGTCAAAAGGATATTGATGGTAGAGCCTGAGTAAACACAGTACACACCTTCCTAATCGAAATGAGCACAAGGAACAAATGCTGAGACAAAATGTTTAATCTTCATTATTTTATTTTATTTTTTTTCAATTAATATTGAAAGCAGCACACAAAAGAAGTTTAGTTAGCAGTAAGTGCTAAAGCGCTAATCTGGATTTACAGTATTCTATGTGTGATGAAAAGGTTAATGCTGGTTGTGATAGAAATTACATCACTGTTTTGGCAGCAAAATAGGGGACCTACTCAATATTAGACAGGCAAACATAACGTTATGGCTGATCAGTGTATAGTCCTCATTTTAAAGACCTATGTCATATATAGTCAGATATATATCGTTTCTAATAGTCACTATCGCATGACCATCGATTCTGATATTTCTAATCAAATCCTCGGATTAGGAGTCTTGCCTGAAAGCCATGCAGTACATCTCACTTTACAGTTTCTTTTCTCTCTTTTCTTTTTTTTTTCTTCTTTTTTTAAATCTAGGCTTACAAGCATTCAGATGAGTATACCTGGAGTCTTGACCTCAGAGTTGAACACTGCTCACATACACATTGACAGGAGGAATTTAAATAAGATTTGCCTTCAAGGTCATTTAATAGTTTACAACCTAAAAAAAAAAAAAAGTATGTCCCACCTGTTAAACCAACATTACCCAAACCTGTTCGACCACAGCGACCCAACGCAAATATCCCGCAGACTTCAAGGTTTTAGCTTAGTTTAGCTAAGAACGCATACACAGAGGAGCAGATATATGAGATAAGCAAGAAGAAATGAGATAACATGGAGAAAATGCCTTTAAACGAATTCTTAGAAATACAAGAGGCCAGGACTGATCAAAGTAAAGGACACCTAAGAAACAATATAGTAATAAGATCAAAGTATTATTTGACATAAACATGTAAATATACAGATATAGCAGGGATTTTTACTCCAGGTACACAGTATACAACCTGTGCCTTAATATTCTACAATCCTCTTTCTGAATATACTATTTGATCATTAATCTCTCTTTCTCTCTCTCTCACACACACACACGGCCATTTAAATTTTTTATGCCGCAAATTCCCAGTCTTCTCTCTAACAGAGTCTATAGCAGTGTACAGAAATGTTTACGCTTGTTTCTTGTCCCATCGCGCAACACACTATAACCGTCCCCAACACAGCTTTTAAAGAAATTCTTCCTTTTTTTTTTTTTTTTTTACACACTCTTATGAAAAGGTACAGGATTTATAAAGACTTGTAAAATGTACTGTTACCCAAATATGCTTGTCAGGAACCTCACAATAACCTCCCTGTATTAGTTTGGTGAGGTGATAAGCCCAGTTCAAGCCCCGCGCAGAAAGTAAATTTTAACTATGCTATAAATGCATTAACGCATAAATCATCCAGTATGTGGAAATTTAAAAAAGCTAGCACATACTGTTCCCGAACAGAACGATATATATTATTGACGTACAGTCCTGGCCTCGCTCCAAGCAATTTCTACATGTTTGCGCCATTAATGGAGTTCCTGTGAGGCCAGCGTTTCAAGTACGAGATAAACACTGGGAGAAGTTCATTAGTGTAGCAGGACATTATATGGAGAAATAAAGGGAGTTTTTACCCTCATAACCGTGTTGTTATTCTGCGGAACCAAAAGTCCCGCTTTGATTTGAACGCTCCTCGTATGCTTATGCTTTATAAACATCAGATAGTTTGTGGTAGATCGTGTGTCGAATGATTATGAGGAAAAGTAATGTAGTTGTTCCTCAGGAAAATAAAACTCAGCACCCATGCAGATCTGCTGAGCGTGAAACAGCGTGCCACTTACAATCACTGCGACTCGACTCCTCACCCGCGGCTAGAAATAGAAAATAAACACAGCAAAGATGCCTGAAAATGTGAAATCAATTCAAGTGCTGCGTTCAATTTCCTCGTGAAGGGGAAAGCAGCGGCTCGGGGTTGTCAAGTTCCATTACGCAGATTTACAGTCAGCTGCTCTCGAGGAGAGAAAGAGTGCTTGTTTATTTGTGAGCGCGAACGTGCCGATGTAAAAACGTCCATTTCAGGATGGCTTTAAACTGAAAACGCGAAAATTAAAAGACACTGAAATGACCTTAAAGTGCAGATTCTATCATCATAATTACAAAAAAAAAGCTAAAAATCCAGAATTACAGAACTTCCTTCCTTTGCTGTCCTTTCGTTTTTTTTTTTTCACACCATTTTTTTTTTTAACTTCTCTTAATGCAAACCTGAGGATAACAGGAAAGACACCATGCGCAGCAAAACACCTGCGCCACTGAGCGTGCTGCGTCCCCATCCTCCATTTCTACCCAGAGTCTTTGTTTTCCAACGATCATGAGAAATTCCATTTCCTGTCCACAATTAAACTAAGGTGTCTGGTGTCTGGCTCTGCTGATGTGGCACAGGAGGGTGTGTTTGGGGAGATGTGGTGGTGGTGGGGGGGTTTAGGATAACAGCCATTCATTCAGCCCGTCCATGTGATAAGGTCTAATGAGTTTGCAGTACACAGGAGCGCACACACACACACACACACACACACAACTCTTTAAGACGCATACGCCATCATGCCACCAACATGCTGCTTAAACAGCGCAGAGTTTCAAGCACCCGAGTTGATCCAACGGGCAGAAAAGCAATAAAGGGTAAAGCAAGAACATGCTTATCAGAACTGTGATATATATGTATACGCACGCGCGAGAGAGAGAGACTGAGGATTCAGGCCTGGCGCCAACTAAACGACCCCTCCAGACTGGGAGTGCTGCCTCCAGTCATCTTCTTAGTCTGGTCAATTCAACCGTGTCCTCCCTATTAAACATGCTTTAAAGTCCCTCTTATCTCTACTTTAGCATCTGAGAGAGAGAGAGAGAGAGAGAGAGAGAGAGAGCGAGAGAGAGAGAATACACCGAAAAACGTACGAGTCCCGTGTTATGTGAGCATTTTATGTGGATGTGAGAGGAAATCGGCATAACACACTGAAGGATCAAGACGCAAACTGTGTGAGATAGCGACACACACACACACACACACACACACACACACACACACACACACACAGTGAGAGAGAGTGCATGAAATGGCCTTGAACTAAGTCAATAGTCCATTAAGCGAGAGAAGGGGAAAAAAAGCAGACGAGAGGAAAGCAGGTGAAAATGGCGGCATGCAAAGCATGCTGGGAAAAACAGGGAACATCAGGAAAAGAACTGCTTTCAAAAAAAAAAAAACACCAAAAAAAAAAAACCCACTGCACTTGTTGTACCTAATTACCCAACTAATTAACCAGGCAACCTCTACAGGTTTTCTCTCTCTCTCTCACACGCACTCATTATAACTACACACTCGTCACAAACCTAACACACACTCGTTATAACAACACATTCGTCACAATCCT
>JAOTRS010000012.1:16839677-16851189 GCA_028565755.1 Dinotopterus cunningtoni | reverse complement strand
TTTGTGGTCTCTTTGTAGTAGTCATATAAATCTGGAATGTGAAAAAGGGAGAGGACGAGAAGGAGGGGTGAGCGGGCGGTGGGCAGGGGGGAGGGGGCCCCCGGGAGGAAAGAAAGAACAACAATTGTACCTGCAAGATTCACAGCTCCAAGCGTAACGGAGTACACAGTACACTTGTATCCTGTATGTGATAATCAGATGAAAATAAACGTGTGAAAGAAAAGAGTACTGTGTCACGGCGCTTTTTAATTGAGCGTTCACGGAAACGCCGCGCTCTTTATCAGTCAGAGGTAACGCTGAAACTTTCCACCAAACAAGCTTTCCACCATGGGCCTGAGGACGGAGGGCTTGTGGTTTCGCTGTAACGTGCTCAAGGTGTGCTTTTTGTTTAACTTCAAGACAGGAAGAAAAGAAATGAAAAAGAATAGAAGGACTGCTGATGGAATGACAGTTTCTCGTTGTTTAAGCACATGGCACTGACATCCCTCGACATGAAAGGGAACTATAAGAGGATTTGTTTATAAAAAAAATAATAAATAAAATAAAAAAGGCATGATGCGTCACTCTTTAATAAAAAATGAAACACCCAGGTATTATCTGGAAGACTATCAGCTTCAAGGTGTAAAGGGGATCTTCGCTCTGTTTCGGGCCTCGTCACACCACCCAGGCACTGATTGATTTCCCGGAACAGCACCACGCCGAGTGTTTTATTGCTAACTCGAGAAAACTTGAGAAGAAGCCATGGTTTAAATGTGTTTAGCCCTTTAATTACATTAGTTTCCTGTTAGGTCTCCAGCACATCCTGCGTAGGAAGCTTTTGAGAACTGATGACAGGTGCTACACACACACACACACACACACACCCTGAGATTACATATCAGATCAGTTTCTCACAGAGTCGTATAATTAACTAAATTCAAGTCTCTCTCTCTCTCTCTCTCTCTCACACAAAATACAGAGATTCAGGATTCACCATTTAACCTTAAACCGCCCCTTTAACCTGAACACACACACACACACACACACACACACACACAGCTTCGCTCACTACAGTTCACCCGTGACTTCATTTGCCTTCAAGTGTCTCGGCGAGTGCGTGACCTTCACCAACTGCCATCATCATCACGGCTCCCTGAACGCACACACTCGAGACGCACTCGGCTCTCGCAGACGAGCGCTAACTCGCTCGATCCCTAAAAGCCAGCGAGCTCCTAATGGAGGCACAGACGTCCTCGGAGAGGACTCGACCCGACCGGGCGCATTAGCAGCACTAACACACACACACATACACACACTCTCCCAGTTCTGCGGATTACACCAGTGAAACGATCTGCGTCTCATCAAGGACTACTCAAGGGCTGAAGTTAGAGCAGGGGTGTGGTTGTGGCTATGATTAGGTGTGTGTGTGCGCGCGTGTGTGTGAGAAAGCTAACATTAGAACTTTGCTGATAACATGAACTTGTAACATTTTTTGAATTCCTTTCTCATGTATGGCTACTGAATCCATTTGCACATCCAGCAAAAACACACACACACACACACTCGATGCCACTCAAGTTACTATAAAAACCTGCTACCCTAACTTAACCCCGAACGCGTTCAGACTTCAGACATCGGCTTAAAGGCTTTTAATGGCACTCAAACTCTCCTTTCCCGGAGCACTTTCACCTGCGTGATTACGCGAGGGCAGCGAAGCCGGGAAATTAGCCGTACCCCTATCTGCTTTCCTTGTTTAATTAGATTGCTATAATACCTATGAAGTGCATAATAACTACTTAGTTCACGCTTGCACTCGCACTATTGAAACGCCGTTCTGAGATTTTCCAGCAGTATGGACCTGGGTAGCTGAAGAGCTGGGAATTAAACCTTTATGTTTTTGGTGTTTCGCTGTACCTTGACAAGCACGTGTGTGGTGTGGTTTCAATATTGCTCACTGCTGTGGTATAAAAGGAATAAACCACTTCATGCTGTTTTTGTAATATAACGAAGCAATTATTTCTGGATCCATCCTCGCACTGCGTGCATCTGAAACCTTTCCATCATCGCAACGTTCATCAAGCTGAAAGCTACTTAATCTTTGTCTGGATTTGTAGGATAAACGCACTTAGGGAGTCTAAACACAGCCTTCCTGACCCTTTTAGAAACACTTCCCACTCAATCAAGCGCTCGGCCCCTTAAAAACCGAGCACATGACTGACTGGGTATCCGAGTCGTTCATTCACGCATCACTTTAGAATTTGCCAGGTTGAGTGGAAAAAAAACAAAACACAAGGGCTGTTCAAGTCAAACCAGGACTTCCGTGTACGTCCGTGAATTATGATCCCGGCTAAGGTGGCTCGGAGCTCACTGCAGTCATTTTCGTGAACATTCAATGAGTGCAACACCTGATCCATCTTGCGCAAGAGATGCATCTGTCTGTGGGAACCGTACACACAATCGTTCACCAATACCACACAGTCCTCACCTCACTCCAAACCATAATCCAGCCATTAAAGGAGTTCCTGGGAGGCCAGCGTTTCAGACGTGGTAAGTAGAAAGAAAGGAAGAAGACTTCGTACCTCGTCAGTCTAGCAGGGGATTATCCAGAGAAGTAAAAGGAGATTTTACTCTCATAGCTTAGTTTTGTTATTCACACAATCAAAAGTCCTGGTTTGACTTGAACAGCCCTCATAATTAACAGAAGCACTGCAACTACATTTTTGGTTTCTACGGTAAACCATGTGTACAATATTATACGTTTAACAGCTAACGAAGCCTCCAGCTGTGAGTTTTTATCGTAAAAAAAAAGTGACGAAACGAGTAGAAATACTTGAGAATTGAGTATTACAAGTTCTTCATCTTTACAGCGTGAAAAAACGGGAAGTGAGAAACTCGCCCGAGTGACCAAAAGAAACGCGGTGCAGGCGCTGACAAGCAGATTAGCTGCTGTAAAGAAGGAAGGTTTCAGGTTGCCAAATAACATTGAACAATTTAAAAACCACATAAAGTCTAAGAAATTACAAAACATGCGCCGTAAAAACCTAATAATTTTCTTGCGTATTTCAAATCGTTTCCGTGGTCTCCCAAGATGCTTAACACACCCCAGGCCTCAGCTCCTTTCAACATAAACATTTAGTCATTTCACTAAACACACACTCAAACCTTACCGCTGGTTACAGGCAAAAAAAAACAACAACTTAAAATCATAATCATAATAATAATTCTAGCTTCAGAGCTGGAGAAAATACAGAAAAACACAGCTTTCGTTGGCCAAAGATGACAAACTGTCACCAAATATACTCGCTTAGGAAAAGATGTAAAACAGAAGCGGAGAAGGAGTGTGTTTATCCAAGCTTTCAGTCAGATAAACATTGTTTTCACATTTGAAAAGTTTCACATCTGTACAGCGACTGGGACTTGGGGAAGGCCGAATTGCTCGACATGACTCAGCGGCTTGCCAGCGTTTCTCAGCTTTCGCACTTCTTCTTTCAGACATCACGATGACACGCTGCACACGGAGCTGACAAGCACAAGGTTGATTTCTCTCCAAGGCTTACTAAAGACTACGCTACAGCTTTGTTTGAGCGAGCTGTTCTTCTCCCAGGACTTTTGATCACCAGCATCAGCGACAACCAGCCCAGACAGGCCTCCAATTACTGCAGACACTCCAGTAGCTGGAAAAGAAAGGTATTCTCAACTCTGTTCAACATCCAAAGATGATGGCAGCAGCACTGGAATACACGTAACACAAGTTATATTTTTCATTTTACAAAGTGTACCGAGGACGCAGCTGTTCTCTGGGCTCCTGTCCCACCCTCCAGCCTCCTTGTTCAAGATGCGAGATGAAGGTGGAGCTCAGTCCGTTACCCGGCTTTGACCTCTCTTAATCACACTTTTCCTTATCGCCTCAAACGCTTTCCGTCCTTCCAAACCCTCCTCCCTTTTCTTTCTTCCTCGGGCTCAACTCTGGCTTGATTGGGACACTCCCAGTGTAAGGAGAGCCCTGCTTCCGGAGAGCTGCTACTCCACTCATCAATCAGCCTTATCTCAAAGAGCCATGCCGGATCTGTTTACAGGGCGCCGTCGGACCCAGAGACCTCGGAACGCATTTAAAGCAAGAGCCGGCCTGTCAGATCAGTCAGAAAATGCAGAAGCGTTAAGGTGTCACATCAATCATGATGTGAAGAACAATGTCTTTCTTTTAGACAAGACATTACTGTCAGTTTACTCTGCCCGGTTAGCGCTTGGGATTCTGTGAGCGACGCAGCTGGATAATGGGTGCAATTTTATCGACGCTCAAGTTTAATTATCTTACCAAATTTCATAGCAGGGGAATGAACTGAACGCTGAAAAAGCAGTTTTTAGTAGCTTTTGCTTGACATCATGCAGGAACAATTACAAGTATATCAGGAAAGACAAAACCACATTTTTTTTTTTATAAAAGTCATTGGGTTATGGGAGGGTTATCCGAGCAACGTTCATACCAGGAATTCCTAAATCCAGATCCTGAATTAGTTTCCCAGAGCAGTGCCATAAGCAACAGCAAAAGTACCACCTTCAAATGATAAAAACAGACCCTTCGCATGTGCCCATGATTGACTGATGATGGTCTTCGCCTGAGAAAACAGTCTACACATCTGGTAGCATACAAAACACAGTACCACAAATCAACCTGTGTAGATGCCCTCATGTGCTCTCAGGCTGTACTCTGCTCTTTGCAAAGTGTATGACTCGAGCTTATGTCATCATCATCAGTGCTTATGGTCATATATTCTGCAGCTCTTTATAACCCAGCTATTGCCCTTTTTATCCATTAGTTGGCCTTGCCGATAGTGCACCCTCAAACCTACCATCCTTCCCCCCTCGATCCAACCTTGATAGATTTAGTAGGTGGATAAAACAAGCTCAGAGAAAAGTAGAGGGATAGAGATCGATGAAGGGGGAAATGTCCTTCCTGCCATGGCAGGAGGGGAAGGGGTGTCAGTGGGATCAGAGACAGGTTAAACACTACTGTCTGTGCCCAGCGGAAGCCTTGTCCAAACATCCGTTCTTTAGAGAGCATCCGTTGACCTCTGGAATTTAGGACGTCAAGTTGTATCACATGGTGCGTCTCTAAACACATCTCTCAAACAGAGTATTTATAATCAGCTCAGGCCTGGCTCCCTTTTCCTTGAATTGACCGTCTCCAAAAATTGCAGCAGACTTTGCACACGAGCCAGCTCAAGTGTGGTAAAGATCAGGGATTTGATGCAGGACAAAAAAACTAAACAACACACACCACAAACATCTCAGAGTGCCTGCCAAGAGTTCACAAAGCATCACTGCAACACATTGTAAACCTGAAGCGAAGACAGTTAGAACAGCAGAGGGAGAAAGATGGGTCCCATCGGCATCTCTGCGAGTCGAAACTCGAGCGAAAGATCCAGGCGGCCAGGCTTTCTCACCACACACAGAGTGCCATTGAGCGCCAGGGGAGAAACTGGATACGGATCAGCCGGCCTTCCCACCCCAAATCTCTGCTCCGATCCGGCAGGAGGAACTATAGGCGCCTCTGCTGGGAAGGAGAGCTACAGTGTAGCCATTGTCCGAGCCAGTTACACACACGTGACCCGAGAGCCAAGCTCAATCCCTCCCATTATGCAGAGACAAGGAGACAAAAAACAGCCTGTGGGAGGGGTGGTAAAGTCACAGCTGACTGAACCTCTGGACCCACCAAGTAGGAGGGAACTAAATGCAGAACTGGGGGATTGTGGGAAAAAGAGACTTGGGGAAGACGATCAACATCCTGCAGAGTCCCTGGACAGGATGGAAGCTGATAACATCACCGCTGGCTTGGCCTTTTGGCAGAACACAACAACAAATCGGCTTTTTTTTTTAAACAAAATTAATTATAAAAGCAAACATGGGCCCTCAACAAACCCCAGAAGCATGCTCAATCCAACTGCAACAGATTCCAGTACAGAGGCAAAAAAAGATCAAAAAGATCAAGCAAGCCCAAAAATAACCTTTTCTATTTCAAGAGCTCCTTCTGTAACATGTAAAACGCTTCCAGTTTGGCTGGAAACTGTTTTGCGTAGACTGGAGAGCCAGGAGGATATTCCACTGTTGGCGGTCTCTGTGAAGTCTGACTGTAAGCAGGAAGTCGTGCTGATTAGATTCTGAAATCGGGGTTACATCGACAAGCTGACTCCCACTCACTTCCACGCAAAAACAAGTGTAACTACACGCTCGAGTCGAGTCACTCAAAACCATTTGAAAGGCAAGAGAAAAAAAAAACGTTCCACGTGAAGCTTGGTTAAATTGTGCAAACACAGTCGAGCACCACCCACACTTTATCTTTGTCTCATCCCATTACTGCCAACAGACACCATTAACGCTGTGGAATTTTATGTGACGTTAAAAAAAACTAAAAAGACACCCGATTTCCACTGAAGCGCTGCTCTCGAAGTCTTGCATGCATAATGGCATCTAATAACACACTCATAGTCTAAGAGGGAAAAAAAGGGCCGTGATGCTCTTGTGCTACGAAGAGAACGCGAATCATAACACAGAGCTCTGGTTTCCTTTAATTCTTCACCCATCACTTGACCTGCTGGTATTTACGACGAGTCCCTACTTAGTCAAAATGAAACAGCTCTCAGATGGGTTAGTCTGAGACATCTGACATTCCTGTCAAAAGTCAGAGATGATGGGCTGTACAGAGGGAAACCCCATTTCCCCCAGATGCACTGAAACGTAGAGAGTGCCGTTATGTAACTCCCCAGTTCAACAACAAGGCACAAAAAAAAAATTTAAAACAATGATGCAATGATGAGCATCAAATCGAATTCTTCTGCACTTTTTGGCTTTCTGTTAGCTGAGGAACTCAATTTAAGCCCATGTTGCAATGGAGTGTGCTTAATTCAACAGCGGGTCACTCCAAGGAAAAAAAGAAAAGCAAAACATGGCACGGATCAGGTTTGCGCCAGGCAGCGCAGCAACAACAGCTTGCCAGTTATATGATGGACAGAAAACACAACAGCGACAGATGTTTTTGCTCTTAAGCTTCCACGGCCTAATGAAAGCAGTTAGCAGATTTTTTTTAAAGGCCTTACCGGCGCGTCTAGAACTCCAGACTTATGCAGAGAAAACAGATGAAAAGTTTGTGGCCAGAACAAGAAAGTGACTCACCGCTCACACTTGGAGGAAGCAGTGACAGTAAACAGAAAAGAAAAAACAGAGGGAGGGGAAAAAACAGGGGCAGTAGTGCTGAGAATTTTCAGAGCACATCTTTAGGTTCGTTTTCTCGAGCGAGTTCAAAACACAGGTGACGCGGCGTGCGTCGGGTGGAAGAGCCGCGTCTTTCGATGTGGGTTACGAGGTGAAGAAGCTGGGGCAAGCTCGAACGGTCTTACGTCTGAGAAAGTACTGACTAATAAAACGAGAAATGATTCAATATCTACGTGAACCATAACAAATCTGTTCTAGCGATGAGTGAACTAACGGCAGTCATGTTAAGCATGAGCGCGTTGGGTTTTTGCATTACAGGTTGCGGCAGATGCGGTTCTGCACCAGCGACCAGAAGATTCACATTTTCAAATTGTTGAAATTCCTGACAACCACAGGACGACATGATGGCTTATCATATCTCATGTCTTAACGGCTATAAAACATTTACATTTGGACAGACATTTACTATTGGAGAAATATGTTGTATAAAAGCCATCTTGCAAATAAAACTTGATATGGAAATAAAAAATAAATAAATAGCAGCCCATTCAGTGCATTTTATCTTGCAAACCCCAGATCAGTTCGGATGTTAAATCATTTGTTACAATCCAATTATTTTGGAGCTAGGATTCACATTATGGATAAAATTTATAACTGCAGCATATGAAAAAAAAAACAAACAAAAAAAACACACACACACATACACACACACAAATCCTCAATGGATGAAGACCAAAGAGATTTGTTAGACTTATCCACAAACACACGACTTGTCTAGATTCAGATGATCAGAGCCAAAATAAAAAAAGCAGAATATTTATATTAAAGCCTGATGTGAAGGAGTAGCAGACAGGCCAAAAAAAAGATCACACCACCGTTTCAGAAATTCTACCATTCTATTTAGTTCTGATTTCCAGACCTAGCTGTGCTATGGCACCGTTTTGAAACGAAAGGCTTTCAAGCTTTTATGACTATGCAGGAAAAAGCAGACGAGAGCACCAGGCATGAACAAGCTGCTCACCCAACAAAAACACACTGGTTTCTTTTTTTTTTTTTTTTTCCATTCCTTTGGTAGCCAATCAGAGGCCTTAGACAAGGGGCAGGTGGGGAGAGAATGGCCCAGCCTGCCCCATGGCACCACCCACTCTCCCTTTTGCCACCAGACAACAGGATCAGCAAGCTTTTCAGTCTCTTTTGCACACTCTGCTATATTCGTCCTTGCACCGCTGTTAGGCTTCACACACTTCCCTGCTGGATAAACGATCGCTCTTTCTGTCTCGCGCGTCTTCCTTTACTCACAAAGTGCCAAACTGAAAACAGTTCTCAGCTAACAGAGGGAAACAGAGTCTCAGCTAGAGGCTTGTGTTTAAGCAGGCACAGGCCTGGGCCTCACGTCTGGCAGGACAGCGGTGGTTCGAGGTCACACCATCTCTTGCAGGAAGGAAACACACTGAGAGGCCCAGACAGTGCGAGAATACTCCCACCCTCCCACAGTCTCTATATCTTAATATATGGACTCAACTGAGACTTCTGTTTCAATTCTATAAATCGAGAAAAGATGCACAGCAACCAAAAAACGTGTCACATGCTCAGCGATGGACGCGTATCTGTACGTTTCGCACTGCTCCAGGCTCTCCCTCCTCCCTCCCCTCACATTTGAAGCAACAAAGAGAGGCCCCTCTTCAGCAGCGAGAGGTGTTAACAGTTAGCCATCTTACGTTCTGTGGCACGCCATCATAAACACGCTGTGCATGGGGGCCAGAGTCTGTGTGTGTATATATATACACGCATATAAATCAAAAGCAGGTCGCGTCTATTCACGCCATCGCATTGTTCTCCCTAATCGACACCCCAGCCGTTTACTGCACACCACCGTTTCCTGTTTCTGAGAGACACGAGACAAGAAGAACGTTATCCGTCATGTTCAGGGAAACATCCATGATGACCATGCGGATCTCATGGAAACAGTGAAAGGCTGAATGGAGAAGCTTTTCACAGCTGCTCTGAAGCAGTGATCGGATCAAAATTTCCCTCAGCGTGTTCGGAGATCATTTATTCATCCGTTAAGAGAGTTGCATAACCCTGACCTCAGACACTTAAAAAAATTTATAAAATAAACAAGTTCATGTTTCCTATTTGAAAGGCAGCAGAATGCTGAGGCTTTTTCTGGACAATGTTGTTTTTTACGCATCATCAGCAAGTCCATGAAGTAAACCCAACTCGAATGGAACGTTTTCATAAATTGTGACAGATATTATTTTATAACCTATTTAAAAAAAATAAAAATGTTAAAAGACAACCAAAAATAAAACTATGTTGTCATTCTTTACCTCGACTTCATTCTCAAGCGGTAACATGAAGCGCCATGGTGAAAGGTAAAGGTCCCATATTTTACCATTTCTATAACAATTCAACACAGGTCTCAAGAGTTCCCACTAAAATCTGTGTTCATTCTCCAGCTCAGATAAAGCTTTTTTTTTAAAAATTCCTAAACCTCGCGGTGTCTTACCCCTTCCCCGAACACACTGTTTCAGTGTCTATACAGAGCTACTTCTAAGCCACGCTTCCCAGGGAGCAGCAAGGCTGAGCAACCATCTGGGGGAGGGTTTCCCTTGTATGAGGTCACAATAGGGGGAAAAAACCCAACTGCCTGGTTTTAAGCCCTGGCCAACACAAACATGGGGGAAAAGCACAAACAGCAAAACAATTTTTCCTAAAAAGTGTCTAAACATGTCTAAAAAGTTAACTTTATAATAGGTGCCCTTTAACAGACATTTCAAACAGCCATTTTGCAGCCAGATGCATCCTGATCACTTCTACTCTAGTTATGCCAGTTGCTCATAACCTTCACAAATTTTAGTTGAATACACCTCAAATAGACCTAGGTACTCTCCAGGTTGCGTTACATTTTCATTCGGGTGTAAAGTGCGTGTTGGTAAGTCCGGTAGTTTCCATACAACTAGACAGGTGCAGTCAGCATCCTCTTAAACAGGGTTCTCAGCGATAATCAATTATCCTGACTGAAGTGTCGGGGCTCTCGTGTTACAGGATGTGTCTACACGGCCATGCATGGCTGAACTGACTGTTAAACCCCTCACATCTGCTCACATGCACATACACCCACACGGCCTTCGTCTGGTTAACACACAAACACCGAGACATCCAAGACACAAAGAGAGAGAAAAAACGAGACGGGTAGAATAACCCTTTACGTTTCTTTTCACAACCTGCGATTTAGCGAGGCTGCAGGCAGTTAGCGCAGAGTCGCACTGTCAGATGTGACGAGGTCACAAATTTGCTGCAGGCAGACACTCAAAGTCAAACTGCGAAAAGCCCTAAAAGACCTGAAAAGCCTTAAAAGGCTCCAGGCTGTACTAACCCATCCGTCATATCCAGGAGAGCGGAGAGTCAGTAAAACAAGCTCAGGTTGACATTAACGGCCTTGTTTCATTGCCATATTTGCATAAGGATTTCAAAAAATGAGGCTCAAATTGGTTTCAGGAAAACGACTTGACTCTAAATTGAAATAACTTCCTGTGCCACTGAAAGCGCGAGGAAGGCTAAGCTGAAGCTGAAGACCTTGAGTGGTACTCGTTACGCCGAGGCCTTGAAAGGCAACAGCGGTAAGACGTGAATGGCTGCGAACTGGCTCCAATAAAAACAGCACATTAGGTAAAATTCAAACGTCTCCTTCAAAAGGTGCCAAGTGATGGGAGAAAAAAAAAGAGAAAACGCTAGGGGGAAAAAAAAAGTCAGCACAGCTGAACTAACTAATAGTACAGTGCTGCTCGAGTCTTTCAGATCACGATAATGACACTGAGGAAAAGAGACGTGTGTGTGTGTGGTTCAGGATAAAAGAGCAAGAAAAAGGGCAGTTTTGTTTTAAAATACACCGTTGGACAAATCAGGCGTCTGAAAACCTCTAAATCCAGGTTCCAGTAACTTATGTTGACAGAGTGTAGCATATTTCCCAAAAACGGCTGACCCTTTGGGAGCTCTGCTAGCATGAAACGCTAAATGCGACTGCAGGTTTTAAATTTTTTTTTACATCATAAATTTAACTTATATTCCTAAAGATTTTAGCTCATCTCTACTCTATTTATGCTTTTATACAGGTGTGTAAATCTAAAAAAATAAGTCATAATAGTTAAGTATTTAGCCTGACTCATTAGCGATTTTTTTTTCCCTCCTCAGTGCATTTTGCTAATAAATCTGAGGAGAATATTGACTGATAGTCCAGAAGCTTTTGGCCAATTTTCACTGCATATATCAGTGGCGATTTCTTTAAGACTGCAAGGGAAGCTCAGCTTCCCCTATAATGTCA